>DWPQ01000231.1:0-19286 GCA_018251795.1 Perichares adela
CTTCAGGGTCGTTTACTACGTATTAAATGATGAGTAAAGTGAAATAAGACAATGTACCTAAAGACACGAAATATTTTTATTCCACTGCAGCGAGTGATCAGTTTTTAATTTCTATATCAAAATCACAATGAAATGCAGGCAGTGGGCGAGTACACACATGTTGTGTACAGTATCTATCTACATGTTTTCATTTGGATTTGAAATGACCCCTCAGTTTTGCATGACGAACTGTTCTGCTGTCGCTCCCGATAACTGTGCACATCAGGTGTGTGTGTGTGTGTGGGGGCAAGGGGCGCAGAAATGGATTTGTCTGTGAAATAACAAACTATTCGTTATAATATTCCTAATACTACCTTTAAGAATACAAATACTATCTCGACTGTGAATAAAAAAATTTGAATCGACATACGTAAGACGGGACTTGAATGATCCTTAGTATTTACAAACATTGTTGAACAGGCTGCATCATGAGAGGTAAGGGCTTGGGTTGGCTTGTATACGATAATAAAGGAGTTCCGTGAAACCCAAACATTGAGGCGCGATATCTTTATAATTCATTATGTGAATCGGGATATTATAAAATCTATCTTCGCAAATAATCACAGCCAACACAATACGATACCAGATTCAGAGTATTTTGCGTTGAACAACGAGCACGGGATCACTTTTTAAAACAGGATAATTCCCTTTTGATGTTCCCGGACGAGGTCGGCCGCCTGAAGGGTGTACCATCGAAACCGATCGACATTGAACTCTATTTTCTTTCGCCCAACAAATATTTTCGTCTGACAGTATCGAGCGTATAAATAATAGAACATTCGCTGCTTTCCAACGAAACATATTCAGTTCGTGAAATATTATATTTATCGACCTTTGGGTATTTCAATTGTGTCGGTATTTGAACTTGTGAGAAGCCGTCATGGTTGGTATTGATACTAGTTATTTCCCAATATTACACCTGGATAACTTCATAGTAACATAAATTTTAACTGCAACAACAGAATCGTAGGGAAATGGTAAAACGGGACATTGGACAATGAAAACCGATAACTGCTGCAAATAGGTGTAGGCTTTTCGTTGTCTACCGTGTACGTAGCAAGGGATAGTGTTATTAACTCCAGTTATTTTCTCCGCGGATTTCGGTTCCATTAACACTATTTAGCTTATTGGAGTTCGTCTATAGTTCAACTTCCCATATCGGTTTGTTCTGTTGTTATTATTTTTGTACTGTACCGTGAACCACATTAAAAGTAATAAAATTAAAACTTGATGTTATTGATATAACGCCGTTGCTACGACAGTCGTGATCAAAGCTGTTAATTACCTGTTAAACTGTCAATATTTCATTTTATATACCGTATCAGATTCTCCGAAATAGAAAATTTGGGTTCTGGAAGTAATATAGATATTCTAGACATACTATTGTCTGATAATATTACAAACAGATTCAGTGCAATTCACGGAATTTACAAAAGCAACCCCTAAAACGAAATAAAAATAAAATACATTGAGCGCCTGATAAAAATGAGTAATAATTGTTTCGGGTGCGGTTGCTATTTGTAAACGTAAGGGTAAGTTTACCGACACGAAGCGAGGGCGGGTGACTAGCTCGACGTAATTAAATTGTTTGTACAACAAAATAATATTGTACACATTAACTAAAGTATCATGTTGGCGCCAATTAACGTTCATTTTAACAATACCTACTACAACTCGACGTTCACAATTTCTTAGTTTTGACTGTCTTTGAGTGTCCTAGGTTGTATTATTGCAACAAATAAGTGTGCTACTGCTGCTCAAGTATCCTCCAATAATAACAGGGTTTAAGCCTGTTGACCACGCTAAGCTCGGATTGGTATAGGTACCTTATACACCTTCCAGATAATTATGGAGAATTGTCGGAGGTACGCAGGTTTCCTCGCGATTTATTCGTTCACTGAAGCAATTTAATTACTAATACGCACTCTCTGAAGGAATAGTACATTCGAACGTACGCCTTATCGTATATGAGCCTAACATTCAAACCACTAGGCTATCACTGCTTTTGAACAATAAACTTGCAAGGTGTAAATTTTAAAAGGCATCATTATCTTCAAATACTTAAGAGTAGTGTTACAATATAAACATTATCGATATCGATGCTAAGCGCGTCCCTACGTGTCAGTGACGTGCAATTAGCGCACTTTGACATGTTACACATAACCCGCATTGTACGTGTATCATCCCGATATATGACGGTCTCGTTTTAACGCGCCAGGGCTGCTACTGTTGGCTTATTTCTCTGACAATATATTTGACAATCAACCAAAATGCAAGCTGCTTGGGATTTTTATTGCCTTTGAGTTCAAAGTAACAAATGTGTTGCTCTCTGACCTTGGAGATTAATAGGCCGGGTCCATCTTATTGGAAGACACTTAACTTAATATACTTAATAACCCAGTTAAATTCTCACGGTTTTCGGAATTTTCGTATAAACATTTGTGTATTTTCGTAAATTGATAACGAATTACAACATGAAGATTCCATTATTTAAGTCTAAAATAAAGACGAGCAAATAAAAAGCTCGTTGTAGGGAAGTAATTATAATGTAGTAGCAACCCTAGTTACATGTCGGTGTCTCGCTCTAGCATCACTAATGTGCAATCAATAATAATTATCTTCATGTTTGCAAGCAAGTGGATTGCATTGTACGGCAGTATGAAGGTACTGTGTGGGTGACCATGTGTACTAATTAAGTAGGACAGGTCCTATTTAAATTATCTTTAAGTACCCCGTTACATTACCTACATGTAGATATACATATATTATATTGTAGTAATACCCGCAGTTGATATATTTTTTAATGCGTTCGTATTAATTTTAAGGTGCAATAAAATATATACGCCGAAACGAGGTATATTTACAATAATTCCTGAAAAATCTTTTGTTGTGAAGGAGAAAAAACAGTGAACAATTATTTATAACTCTGATAAAAAGTCCATACAAAAATGTGCTGCGAATTCATAACTCAATTCCAATTGAAATCTAATAAATTAGTCAGACAACTCATTTATCATGTGTCAAGAGATTTTATTTACTAAATTAAAATGTTCATAGCCGTTATCGTAATAATTTAAATCGAAATTGATTAAATTAAATTGATTTTACAGCGTTTTAAAATACTTTACAATAGGTGAGATAACCTGTTTAATGTAAGATGGCGGGTGCGGGGTGGCACTAGCCCGCTGTAACGCACACAGCGAGGCGGCGGACGAGTCAAATGTCACATGTTAGACGGATTAATTCGCTGGCCATTAGCCGGAACTGCACTCGGTAATGAGTTACTGTGTACAGTGACCACAGTGACATCATTTTTATTTATTTTAAACTAGCCTCTGCTTGGCCTGTGTCCGTATCGAGGCAGTTTTTATACGGTTGTGTACACAACACACGTATGTGTGACTATGTCCTTTGTTGTGTGTCTTAGTGGTATGCTGTCCTTCTTTAGTATGGTGCGTGTTGTTTATAAAAAGTACCGAGTCCTATTCAACGATAACGGCTTCGATACCATTTGCTGGATCTGGTGTTTTGGCACCAAGAAATATTATGTCTATTTTATTTATGTTCATTATTTGTTACTTAGATACTTGTTAATTAATTGTACTCATAAAGCTCATGTCAGCTCACGTCAGGTCCGGAGTATTCAACGGAGATTAACACCATAAGTGCTCTAAGTTTTTTGGATAAGTTAATAACGTAACAGATTGAGTACATTTTGAGCTTGAATTAACATAGCCATATAAAAGACCAAAAAAATTAATAAACGTAAAATTTTTTTTGTTCTTCTTATTCGCTTGTCGGTCTTTATTATGGCTATGCCAATTCAAGCTCAAAATGTACTTACTCTGTTACGTTGTTCTCAGATCTAAACTAACGTTTAATAAATGACAAGAGGCTAGTAATTGCGAGACTTGCAAGACTCTTGCTACTAGACCAATACTGATTTTGGGCAACACTAAAAGTACTCCTATCGCCTTGGTAGAGATGTATGAAAAGAGTCCGGACAAGTCTGTGTACCAGACATTATTCATACTCGTAGTATTCTCAAAGGTATTACATGAGAAGGTTGGTTCTACATTTGACCAACGTAGTATTCGAGAGGTTATATTCTGCAATGAAAAGAGAGACTCAAACTATATAGTGGGATTTTTAGATATGTAAAAAATTATTAAATTGTTGATGTGATAGAATCTTTCAAGGAGACCTACTCGTGGCCACCTTATTCCATTGATGTACACCGTCGGCCGCGTCAAATGTCACTATGCAGATGAATGCTCGCAATAACACGGAAATGAGCTATCGGTGTGTTTGCACGTACTTGTATAAGTAAAGGGAGGCTCTCATACATGTTCAACAATACATACATCTAATTAAAGTGTATAAGTATGTGCATTATTTATGTGACTTAGGGCAGAAAACCAATTAACAATATAGATAACCTGGTAATACTCATGGCGAAAGTATTTAGCCGAGCCGACATGCTACTGCTTGATAGATGGTACCCGTATCGTATTCAAACGGAGTTGCGGCTAAATAATAATTGTAAAACGTATATGAATAAATAAGTAAAACAGCTCCTCGTATAAACATTGAGAACGAACATACATAGGACGTTTAATCATTAATTGATGGATTCCTCGTTATTAAGCTCCGTTAGTAATGACAGGCTTTGCAGCCTTCGCGGATTACATGTTAACGGAATAATTAGGTTAATTGCTTTGATCTAGCCGCGCCGACTGCTCTATTGATTTTAGGATCTATTTGTACCTGATTGATGTTCATACCTAAATCTAATGTAACGGCTAATGTGTGAAACAAACCGATTGTCGCCCACTGCTGGACAAGGCCACGTCCCACGCTATCCAAACTGTTGATAAACAGTAATCGGGAAATGCAACATGGTGGCCTTACATACCCCATTAACCAGTAATCCATAAGGAAAGTCAAAGGTGTACCATTGAGTTTATGGGTGTTTTATGAGAGCTCATTGATGAAAGTCATTACAGCGGCACTTTAGTCAGCCAGCGCACCCCACGGAGACCTGTAGGATTGTTACATTAAATATAATATGTTGAAATAATCTACACCAATATTATAAAGAGGACATACTTGATTGTTTATTTGTATTGAATAGGCTCCAAAACTACTGGACCGATTCGAAAAATTCTTTTACCATTAGAAGCCGACATTATCCGTGATGAACATAGGCTAATTTTTACTGTGGAAAATGCTTCATTCCTACGGGAAAACGGGTACTAGTGATATATTGGAAATTATAAGGTTTTTGTTTTGAGGAAGTTGTGAATCAACTGTTTAATTTTAAGTCAGTATTAGGTATATAAAACAATTACAACGATAATAAAACTCATATTTTAGTCCCTTATTGTTATTACATCTTACTGTAAAGTATTTTACGTGAATAGCCGGTGAAGTAGCGGACGGGTCATCTGATGGTCAGAAGTCACCGTCCGTGGACGTCGCTGAAACTTTAAAACGTTTCAACTTTTCAGATATCATTATTAGGTACTTTCGGGATTAAAAAATATTAAAAAATCCTACAAATTATCACGAAGTATGCCAGATAGGTCAAGCACAAACATTGCCTTCGTTTAATAATTGCCCTTGTGTAATTGTCTTCGCCCTGAAAACTAGTACTGGTAGTAAATCTAGAGTCGACTTACTTTGTCAAAGTTATTTATAAATCAGTTTTCAAATTAATCTATTTACTACAACACATGCTATCTTCCCAGAAATAGTAACAAAAATTTTAATGTCTAAAAAAATACTGAATATCACATAAAATTCAAGGAATTCTATACAAGTGTCTATGAATGAATGTATGTCCGAAACATACCTGTCACGTATCCCTTACATATAATGAATTAGGATATGTGTACAAAATAAACAAATATGGATATAGAGTGACTGTGGCCGGAACCAACAGCGGTTATCGACACAAATATTGCATTACCGGCTCTCGATGTGCACATTATTGCTTGTACACTATAATACAACACATTTCATTTGAATTCACAAGTTTTACATAAAACTAGCTGTGCCCGCAGCTTTGCCCGCGTGGAAATCGATGTGTTACAAAGTTTTTCCAACTATAAAACCCGACCCCGCGGGAATTCTAAGATTCTGTAATGATGCGCCATAACTTCAACTGTTTTCCAGTAAAAGTACAATTAAAATCAGTCCAGCTGTTCCCGAGATTAGCCAGAACAAACAGACAGTCAGACAAAAAATATAAATAATGTTACTTTGGTACTTACATTATGCATTTAGTAAAAAGCGGTTATTTAAATATTACAAACAGTCACTCCAATTTTATTTATTTGTATAGATAAATACATCGATATACCTACAACTTTGTCGTCAATTTTATAAACCTCTATGTACGATCCCCGTGATCCAACTCTAGTTCTCCTACCTTTGGTAAACTATGCTGGCCAACAAACGAGGCAATAGCAACAGGACATTTGTATTGAAGGTCGCGAGGCTTTTATTACCCAAATAAGGCTTTGAGGTAGCCTAGACACCCTCCAGGCGAAATCAAATATGATAAATAGTATTATTATAACGTATTTAGCTTTCAATGTTATAGAGTTAAAAGGTTTCCGCGTCCACTGCAACGAGACCGCCCTCGGTTGCCCTATGAATGGCGGTGCGCTGTCTGCTCATTCATTGTCTATTTATAAACTTTACATTCTCATCCCACAACTTATATACGTAAAAATAACATATTCAAGAAACATTCTTTATCCTTTCCAGGTCAAAATCTGGTTCCAGAATCGAAGAACGAAATGGAAAAAGAAGGACAACGTCAGCAACGCAGAAGTGGCAGAAATGAAGCAGCAGAACAAGCCGGCAGAAGAGAAAAAGGAGGAGATCAAAGAAGACCCGTTAGCTTTAGACATGTCGAAGAAGAATTGTAATAAGTTATTAAGTGAGAAGTTAAGGAACACGAAGAACGTAGCGGTGATACCGAAACCTAGAAGGGTTGAAAAGGGAGTTATTCTCGAGTCCATCTGTGACGCGGACATTGAGAGTAGGATCTCAATAACTAAGATAACGAACAAGTTATCGAGCACAGAACTGGGCGAGGCCGGGAAGGTGTCGGTGAAGAGCTTCAGTCCGGAGGAGGTGAAGGAATTGAGTTACGACTCCCTCAGTAGAGACGTTGAAATGTGAATATATTATTATACTGAATTAGATTATGGTTGTTGTGTGACCTCTGATTAGTGAACAAGTATCGAGAAGGACAATAAAAAATTTAAGAGATTTCGAATCAAAATAAATAGAACCCTTGCACAAATCTGTCGTAGTTCTAAATTTCGTTATAATATTTTGTGTGTTCGAATGTATTAAGTAAAAAGGAATTAAATTCAAATTGTAAATAATTGGCTTTAATATGAATTGTTATATATATATGATTTCAAATACATTTTGAAAGTACACCGTATTAAATGATGTGAATGTTAATTAGAAGTTATTCCTTCTTTAATAGTACATTACGATACACTACGATGCACTACCGTCGCTCGTATCGTAATGTTCTATTGACGACAATACAACATTCAATGGTTATGGTAAGTCACACACTCTTCCACTCTTCCAATGACTGAGTTTAACACATACTCCATCATGCTCTTCCAGTAAGGGTCACTACTTAGTTGTTATTTCTGATGGATATTGTGCTGTTATCAATAGCTGCCATTACAGCTTCACCCGGACGGAGAGGCGAGCTTGGAATGCTCAGCCAGAGTAGCTTAAACTTAAAGCTTAGACTTAAACCAGCAAAGAGGTGGTGAAACCGCTTCGAAAAATAGGGACTACGACAATCCTAAGGGCACTCCTGTGTGGTTATTACTAGTTAGCAAACAGCTGCAAAGGCCGAAGTTCGTACTGTACGCATCTTAAATTTATTAGTTAACTATAACCAGTGGAATATTAACCTTAATTTTGATGTAATATAGCTAACAGTGCTTAAATGTAGATAAAAATGTTGTTTTCACTTCCAAATTGAAAAATAAGTAACTGATGTTTTGCGATGTGTACCGTCGGATAATTACAGTCGTGTTCATGCGTCATACATTACTGTTACATCTGTAGTATGTTTGATTTTGATATAACATATAGATATAACGCTATACAGAGGTCACATAACAAATATATTATAAGTAGAGTTATGAGTTTGTGTGACGAATTATGTATACGATGGGCACCGCAGCTCGTGCTACCTATCCTATGAATATACACGCAACTATGGCCCTCACCTTACGGCACACTGTACATATCCTGTGTATATTGGTAGCGAGGTGGCAGGTGTCCAGCCACGTACAAATTTTACTCAAATATTTTAATTTAAACTAACAAAATGCTCGTGCGTTAAGTTATAAGGCCGACTGTTGTATCTCATGTTAATTTGCGGTTACTTAGTGAAATACATGCTTTTATACGCTGAATACCAATAAATGAAACAAACGCCTAGGATTAAGGAACTTCATGCAACTTGAAGACGTGCCAATTGTTTTCACTTTTGTATATATTTTAAACATTTATCGACTGAGCAGCTACACGAATGTTTTAAGGGTGTGAAATAAATAACGCTGTCCTTGAATAAATATTATTAACATTAAAACCGAACAGAAAATTAAAACCGTTTTTTTTAATTGATTAGATTTATTTATTTACATTCTTTTGGTACTTAAATTTTCAAATGGGGTGAGCGAAAGTAGAAATAGGTTGAAGATCGTTTAACCGCTGAATTGTAACTAATTTTATCAACTAATATACTTTAGTAAACTACAGGTAAGAATTGATAAAAGCTGAAAACTAAACGAAAACTCCATATTATCAGCGTAATGCCACAAATATAATGGTTGCGGCAACTATTTAATAATTGAATCTAAATATTGTTTTTTTTATTAAATAAACTACTTGAAACTGATACCTACTATAAAGACATTTGATAAAGATTTTTTTTACCCTAATGTGTAGCTGCTGATTTAACTACGTATATATTTACTTATATATAATAACTCTGTGCAATAATAAACTGTATTACATAGTAATAAGTGCTCTTTTGCTTTGTTACACGCCATCACTGGGCCAACATTGTGATCTATATCTACTATTTATGTATTTGCAGTGTGAAGTATTTGTCGAAAATGATTAGTTTGTTCGGACACCATAGAAAAATTGATCAGTAGATTAATAAAGTTTTTTAAAATATACAATGAAAACCGCATTTTAATTTTGGTCATCCTCCGTCAACATCTTTGGTGGCGACCTTTTAGCCCAGAAGGTTATTTACCCTGCCTGCTACAAAAAAGGTGCCGAGTTCGATTCTCGACTTGTGTGACAAGTAAACTTTTCCTCTGAGGTTCTTAGCTCTATCTATGTATACCATCCGCTACCCTTTATCCTAAGGCAGAAGTGAGGCCCCAGTGAGTGAGGGTATATAAGAATTTTGTCTAATTGAAAAGCGTTACATATTATTATTACTTAATATATACAAGAACGTAAAAATTCGCTCGCACATTAGGAATAATACTAATGCCCTTTTTAATCGTAAATAACTCCATCTTATGGATCTTTTTCAAACTTTAGTGTCTACTAAAATGGATAAGCGACATCTAGTTTACGTTTAGTGAACCAAGTGAAACTTTTAATGTAATGCTTCGTAGAATGTTCGCTAGAGGGATACCAGAAGACAGATTCAAAAATCTAAAATGACTGCCAAGATGTCGCTACTTGTAAATATTGCAAAGCATGAGTACGTTGGACTTTAAAACGTGTTCGTAGGTACATTAATTTTTAATTATTAATTTTTAAAAGCTGAGTCCGCTGCTTCCTTCACGTGGGAAGCACCCAGCAGGTGAATTTTTTAAACATTAATCGTTATTTCAGTAATTTCAGTCGTTCAGTCAATTGACATAAAATCGTAATGCACTATTGCCGAGATATAACCTTCTCAAAGTATTGCACTATCTTTTAGTAAAAACCGTATTAAAATCCGTTCAGTATATTTTGAGAAAAGGGGGCACATACATGAAGGGACTTTGTTTTAATTGTAATAAGTATAGATAAATGTAAATTGAACGATTTGATAAACACGTAAATATAGTAGGTATGCAGAATGATTTCTTGTGTTTGTGTTTCAACATAGTTAATAATAATGAACATTAGTTTACTTTACTTTACCTTGTTTAATTTGAGTATTTATATAATATTTATACAATATGTTTAAAAATGTTTCAACTAACTTTTTTCTTCTGTGTGCGATATTTAAATCAAACCTTTTTAGTTGCATTTTAAATTTATTTAAATTTTGAACACAGCCCGATTGCGTTAGATATGATAGTTGTGTTGATGGTAATGTTCTTGAAGGTATGTGAAGTCCGCCAACTCGTAATTAGCGAGCGTGGCGGACTGGGGCCTTAAACCATTTCATTGTGAAAGGAGACTCGAGTCCAACAGTGGGACAATTATCGGTTATTTTGGATATATTATGATGATGGCCTACTTGTTTATTGGCTGTTGACTGTTGTTATTCGGTAATTTATCATTCTAGGGATACATATCAATAAAGTCAGGTACAACTCTGTTAAGCTCTTAAAACAACGTCCGCTTTAAATATTTATATTTGAGTGGAGCCAACAATATTTGATAGAAAGCGATCAGTTACCGAGCCGCTCTACATTTCGCGCACAAATTTAATGATTCGCAATGTAATCCGGATTATGTTTGTTATTCGTTGTTTAGTGCGAGCGGGACGGCGATATGATGATCTATGGGAGCGAGGGAGATCAGTGCTAAGTGACGCGTCAATTTGTCCTGTACAGTTTTAGTGAAAAACAAACATCTTGGAGGGAGCGTTCACATGGCTCTCGCTTCAATATAGAATAGTAAGTTTAAGTTAAGAGTTCCAACCATCCATGGATACAAGTAACCTGCTTCTGGCACATGCTACTGAGCAACGGACGGGGACATATTACAGGTCGCCGGGAGACGGATCAACCAGTTTAATCCCGATCGCTATACCTATATGTCTATGGTTGGTATATGACCTCCTGTCTTTAATTATGCTATTATGTTTACCACCGCCGTAGTTTAGACCGATAATATTATTTTTGTGTTTCTGTTGCAGTGTCGAATCCAGTCAACGGCGGGTCAACCGCTCCCATCTTGTCGACAACACTTCGATGATGCTTTTGATGTTGTTTGCAATGACCACAAGTGGTCGAGTCTTCCTTGGTAAGCCAAGAAAAGGTCGATCTTGTGTTACCCTTGGTAACCCTAGAAGGGATCGACCACTCGCCTTATCTTTGGTAAGTCAGGGTGGCCCGACTAGTCCTGTGTCGACTATTGACATAATTCATAAAGAAATGTTTTACACATCCAAGAGATATATTTTATTTAAATTATTCAGATGTGAACGCAACCGGATTTAGCGCGACTAGAAGAGTGATCGTTGCGATTACGGCGCGACGCGGGCGCGGGATTAGCCCCAATTTTAAATTGTTGATTACTTGTAACCCCGCGCCCCGCGCCCCTCACCCTCCTGTTGAAATAGTTCGCGTTCATTAGCTAAGGAAAAGTGCTCGTTTCCATCCTCGCTCGTATATATGTAACGCAATACAAGTCGAAACTAACGGCCGGTTTATTAATCGATCTATCTCTGACTATTGCTCGACGGTTCATTGCATTAACTAATTTGTATTCACCCATTGGAGCGATTAATTAACATTATAAGTACAGACCTTTTTCATTCCAAATCTATACTAATATTGTAAATGCGAAAGTAACTCTGTCTGTTTGTCTGTTCGTGACTTGATCATGGAACCGCTGAAACGATTGTGATGAAATTTCATATGAAGTCACTTGAAGGTCTTGGAATGAAAATAGAGATTTTTTTTCCATTGTTATTTTAGTTTTTCCAGGAATTTTATGGTTTTGCGACATACATAAAAACAAAAACATTGTCCTGTCCTATCACTGCTCTTCCAGGCAGGACAAACTCTGCCGGGTCTACTTGTATTTGATGAGTATGCAAATCAGTTAAGTTACACTTACATTTTTAGAATAACAATATTGATATTATGACAAATTCAAATAGGCGATTTATTTTGCAATCCCTCATAAATTGTGTTCGTTTTAATGCATAGATTTAATGTAACTTGGTCCCCGTTCGGCGGCAGTCGGTAAACGGCTTGTTAAATTCAACATCCGTCATCATGCCTTATTTATGATTCAATTTGCCGTAACGTTATGTTTCAACGTTTTAGCTGCGGAGATGTCATTGCCGGGGATTTTGTAACAACTGACATTTCTGCCAATCTTAAAGTGCGTCTAATCTAACGATATTCGGCATTATTTGCGTTTTTACTTTTTTATTGAGTATGCTCTAGTTATATTCATGTTGACAATTTGCGAATTCAATAGACCTTAAAAAATGCAAACACGTCAACTAGATAGATGTACATAATTAGGCCTCAACTGGACAACGTTGCCGACGATACTTACATTTTAGGATTGTGAATTTCTATCTCAACAGCAGCAATAACATCAATCATAGATTTGAAGGCCGTACCTAGTTATCGATTATCGATGTCCTCATTTAATACACTTCCGGCCTGGACCCGATTTGTTTTTCATTTGTTATTAAAATTGTCGCTGTGTGCAATTGCATAAGTGATAGAGTGGCAATCACCAATTTACTAGTCAACGCGTTCTCTCTGATTTAAAATGAATGTTTAATAGTAAGCAATTGAGTAACCAATATTATAATCCAATCTTTAATCTGTATGTATATAAATTATATAAAGTTGCACTTTCAGTCTGTCTATTAATGCACTTGGTAAACTACGAAATACAATTTGATGCGGTATTACAATCGTCCTACAGAACGATTGTTATATTAAACTATGAATAATTAAATAATTATGTTGCGTAAAAAACTATTATTTAAGTAAAATATTGTAAAGATATGATCATCAATCGTCCAGCGAAACGGTTTTTATTATATTACAAGTACGGACAGACAGACAGCGGTACTGTTGTAATCATAGATCAAACGTACAGCTGATACCGCGGTGAGATTATTATATATTATGGTTAATTTAAGTATAATAAATGGTTTAAACATCATTAGAGGCAATAGCTGCGGTTAATTTAACCATAAACATGTTTGCATCAACCATAACACTTACTGTTATTAAGATCTTAACGCGGAATCAGCTGTGAGCTTGATTTGTGAAATAACTAAATAACGGTGTAGTATCGGTGATATATTATATCTATAAAGGCTGTTTATAGATACAACATAGGTATTTTTACACCAACTTTTCTATCGGGAACAACGTTGGCGGGGTCAGCTAGTTATTTATATAATTCTAAAATAGTAGGTACATTAAGTTTTTTTTTATATTCTGAACTGCCAACCTACCTTATTGAACGGCAACCCGTAGGCCTTTGATGTTATTGACGTCAATGTTCTGTGTTACCATTTAGTCTATTTACCATGGTGGTTAGTCTATTAGATGCGTTCGTTAGCTGCTCAATAGATAAAGATCTGCTAAAGTTTATCTGTGGTACCTCAATCTCGCCGTGATTACGATCCGTAAATTGGTTCCTAATATCGGTATAAGATACGACTATTGTGAGTACCCATTACAGTTGAACTTTTAATTACTGCGATTACAAAAGGTCTAAAATAAAAACATAAATGTTCTATTCGAGCTGATATTGTGATCGTTGTGTTGTATTTATTATCGTATACTTATAAATATGTATTTCGTTTTGACGTATTTATAGATAAATACGTGTTGACTTACTATGGACATTTTTGCATTGTAACAAGTGTTTAGATAGAGGAAGGCCGTAGCTCTCGTTAAATCAACAACGGAAGGTGATCCCTCACGGTGCCCTCGGGGGGCAATTAGTTGGCCGTGAGAGGCGAGGGTCACGGCGAGGGCCCGGACACGAGACTTGTTGACTTTCTTCGCGGCTTCATTCTAATATTTACAAATGGCTCAGATTTTCATTCGTTTATTCTTCTTTTATTTCTGGTTTAGTACTGTTTGGTGCTGTTAATATATATTGGAAATGTTTATAATGAAGACGAAAACGTACTATCGACATAGCTCGCAAAATTATTCTCGTGTAGAAGGACAGGGCTGGCCAAGTGACCAGTAGGTGGCTAAGTAGATTGATAATCCGATGTAATCGTGGTAGGAGGCTAATTCTTCAACCCCCACCTGTTAAATGAACCACAGGAATACTTATGATCAGATGCTTTGTTGACCTGCAGACGACAGCCGATGGTCGCTGGATGCAGAAGTCTCAGGGCTGAGCAGAGAGGCGAAGTTAACTTATCCAACCCACACAAATACTGTCTTATGTTTTATTCGATATCACGTTAACTTCCCCCGTTACATACTCTCCTTACAGTAACATACAAGTTTGAGTCTATAGCATTTTCAATCATTAGTGTGCGCTTCTCTTGTACTTCTAGAACAAAAAAGAAAAAGAAGTTATTTATTGATCAAAGGATTTTTTTTCTATTTACATCCCACAGAAATAAAAATCAAGGCCATACTGACATGATGGCAGCACTGTACACGTCAATCACATGGATTTTGACAGAAATCTGTGTTTATATCGATACCAATTGTCCGGAAATTTTACATTGTTAAGTAACAAGTTACCATCCAACCGATTAACCGAATATAACCTCTGTATCTATAGCCACAGGGGCTGGGCACCTGCAAAAACAAATTAGCGGTAACAATAATGTTGTATATTAAGGCATTGTACAAACGTAGAGACGTCTCTACCGACACAAGTTGCGGCGGTATGCGGTCGTCGCTTATAGTTGCAATAGATACTATTGATGTCACAAATACATGCGGTAAGATATAAACAATATAAATTTCTTTAATATGTTCAACACGTGTGAAAAGTGATAGTTATTTGCTTGCACCGTCCGTTCAGGAATTAATGGGACAGATGGAAAAATTATATAATAATAAATATTCAATATCATCTCCGCACTAGGATTCACTGTATAATGAGTGGCGTGAACATAATTATATACTTTTGTATGTCACAAGTAGCCACGATTCTATAATTATCATTTAAACATCACATTTCGATATCCATCCTATTATATGTACCTGTATATTTAGATGAAACAAACGATTCCTTATGGTTCGATAGTTGCCGTATCCGACAACAAGACACTCGCGTGTGGGGTACCTTAGCGTGTCAGCCCAATGTGTGAAAGTGGTACCGA
This sequence comes from Perichares adela, assembly GCA_018251795.1. Taxonomy (NCBI): domain Eukaryota; kingdom Metazoa; phylum Arthropoda; class Insecta; order Lepidoptera; family Hesperiidae; genus Perichares; species Perichares adela. Next base: position 15,341 of record DWPQ01000231.1, read on the forward strand.
TCTATTACAAAATAATCGGATTACTGAGACGTGTCGCGTCAATGGGGTTTAGCTGCAGTCGCTAAAATGAGCGAACTGACGCTCGCAATTGTACAGCGGCGGCGCAATAAATACTATTACCGAGACTGCCGTGAGCTTTGAGGTAACTATGTCGATTACGTTACTTACTTTAGTTATAGTATATTGTCGCGAGATAAATTATCTACTATGGAGTACAGGCAGCTACATAACAGAAACTACAACTCATACAAAAAAATAACCGGGCAACCTGACATACCGTTCGTAATACGTCTCAATTATGCGAAAATACGAAATGACACGCGAAATAACATAACATAACATGTGAAATATAACATTTCATAGATAAATGAATGTGAAACATTGTAAATAATACATAAGCATACCTTGTCTTGTCTTGTCATACCTACCTTCGGAATAAAACTTGTTGTGGACCGGTATCAGGCTTACACGTTACTTATTTTAGAGTTCTTGTAAAATGACGATAAATTCGCGGAGGCAAAGCGAGATCTAGCGTTATCTTTGTGCAACGTAATTCTGTTAATGCTTTCAATGATATACAAAAGTTATGTTACGAAACGAAATCCATCATAAGTACTGACTGAACTTTTGTCTTTTTCGGTTTTTAATTAACATCTGGCTTGATCATAATCAGCGGGTTTTAATTTTTGGTCACCAACGCGTCGGTTATACGTTAGATGTCGCTGACATCTATAGGAGGACGTGACCGTTTTTATCACGTGGTCCGTCTCCTTTTCTGCTCCGTCGGTCAAACCATCAAAAGTGTTCATTGCTTACCTATAGTACAACATCGGTTCCGACCCACCCCGGCACTAGCTACAGGCGCCCGCACCTTCAACAATACCAATTACTGACAATCAACATTTAATAGCAACAGTCAACAAGCGTGAACGTTAATACGATGTTTTTTGCCACAATTTGTCGGCGCACATCTGCCACGGGTTCGATTCTCGGCGACGCCAATGTTAAATAGAGTGTAATGGATCGTGCGATTGTACGAACATCTGGGACTTCAAAAGCTGCGACAGTTACGGAATGCGCTCAACTGTGAATAATTATAGCATTAGTACGAGTATGACTGTTTGTAGCGACTGTACTGTTTGGGCGGTTGTTAAAGTTAGCGATTAAGTGATTAGCATAGCAAGTGGTGCTCTACTTGACAAGTACACTGGGCGACACGAGATGCAGGACCAAATATCTATTTGCCTCTGCAATATTAAATGGTTAAAACCGTTTTGGATGAAATAATAATTAAAAACTTATTTATAGAAATATCGCATCGAAAGGTTGGCAGCGAACTGAGGTCGGTTGGACCGGTGGGCCTCAAACGTTAATTCGTAAGCCGCACTGATCTGCTTATCAGCGTAAATTATGTCCAGATTATGGCAATAAAAACTTATTAAATAAATATATTTGTTTACGCGGCCCGCGGCCCGCGCCCCGTGCACCGCCACGAGCCCGGGTCACATGACACTCTTCACAATGTTCGCATTTTAATCACTTTTGACTTTACAACAATTCACCTCCCTTAAACTATTCACTATAAACTATTATACTTGACTCTGTAGGTACTTTCAATAATAAATAATCAGGCGTTATCAAATTAATGTAAAAATAAAATACGTACGCCATTAATTCGACCATTCGACTTAGTAAATAGAACTGTTATTTTGTAAGTAATTTTAATATAATGAGATCTCCACTAAAAGCGTTAAAATCCGTTAAAGCAATTTTAAATATTAATTCAGATCCCACATGTAAACCGGCGCGTATATTAAGTACATTTGAGAATATCATTGGCGTCCGCGTCTTATTATTAACTTATTTTTCCCTCAGCGGCGCACTGCATCAACGGCTTATTGCGATAAAAATATTATCTTTATAACTCACTAATAACCAGCCACTTCTCTTAACTTTTGACCTGAAGAGGACTTGCGTGCGCTTCCATAACGAAAACATAAAAATTCTATTTCTCAATACGATTCTGTATTTTCTAAAGACTAAATGCATTTATTTTAATCTGTTTTAAGTCGTATTTTATAAAATCATACCTATATATACATTAAAATCAATTTATTAATGGTTAATTTGTGAATAGGTACCTTTCCGCGCGTTATATTTTACATCCACTACTGTTTCTAATAGGTGTTTTATTCGTTTTAATACGATACACCACCAGTTTTACAATGATGGTTATTATGTCACAGCCTTCCGTGATTCACTAGGGCTGCATCTTTTCCAATTAAAGATAAGACATTTTGGCTATATGTACTTTTAATAAAATTACAATTTTGGTGACTTACGAAAATCGAATAACCGCACAAAATTACCATACTGCAAACCAAAGCAAAGTCTTATTTATATAAATTGTAAGCGCGGTTTATAGATTTCAGTATAAGAATTACTCGGAGTGATATTTACTTATTTAGAAAAACGATATAGGTAGCTGGTCCGTGTAACTGTACCACAGCCAGCAGAATTATCTCTCCAAACCTCTTTTCGGCGAAGCTCCGTCCTCCATCCTCTATTAGAGAGCTGCCAGGCAAATGCCGCGATGCCGGCCAGGTACACCACCTCTAAATACGTAATATTGTTGTTGCACATGAACGCAACTTGTACATGTTTTGGGTGTTTCAATCGGCTTGTCGTTGGTCGGTTGTTGTGATAGGATCTCGTCGCCAGCTCCAGGAAGTCGGCGTGTCAGCGAATTCATTATGGTTCACTAATTATGTGTTGTGTGACATCTCTACTTTTAATATTTTTTCAACGTCATATTGCGTTTGTGTAAACGGTCGTTATTGGTGACAATTAAGCTAATTAGGATAAAGTAACATTTTAGATATATCTATACAACTAAATACAATTGGATCAAATTGTTGAATCTGTTTTTAATATTAAAATAACTGCTTTTTACTAAATGCATATGTATGAAGATATACACGGTACATGTACTAAGATAACAGTTTTTAAAAATGTCGTCTGTCGGTATGTTTGTTCCGTGTAATCTCTTTCGATACTTTCATTGGACGATAGCTGATGTAGTAAGGAATAACTTAGGCTACTTTTTATTAAGATAAAATCCCGTGGGATTTCTAAGTAAAGGATTTTAAATCACGCGGGAAAAAAATTGCGATGGATTGATTTCCGCGCAGGCAGAACCGCGAGCACAGCTAGTATTAAATAATATATAAATGCGGTTTACTGAAGGTTTTGGTTTAGTTTGAATGGTGTTGTGGTTGGAACTGACGACCTAACAAATTACACGATATCTCCACGAATTATATATTATATCGACAGTCACCTTCTCCCGGGTGAACGCTAAAAACATTCGTAATTTATAATTGAACAGATAATAATCATTCGATCTCTGCTTCATTATTTAATATGACATTTAATAACGCTAATCCCATCATCTCACGGAGAACCGAATCCAAAGTATTACGAACACATCAGATCGATTTCTAAAACTATTGTGCGTGACCGTTTGCCATATAATTTCACCTATATAGCCAAAATGAGATCTGTCGCTTACAACGACATTAATCCCAAAATTCAATGACAAATACGAATTTGGGACAAATCACGCGAAAACATCAAAGGTGTCACATAATAGGGTATCGATGTTGGAGGATTTCTCAAAAACTGTATATTTCCTGTAAACAACAATACGGCGAGCAACAATCGCGACACAAAGCGTCGAACCGGAAATTTGCCGTGCAATAAAAGTCAATTTTTTGTTCCTTTCTGGCCGCCCCGTCAATGAATGAGTCGAGAGTCTATTCAAACGGTGACTACTTTAAATGGTGGCGTATTTTTTCCTCGTCATAGTAAATAGTAAATCTAGTTACGATTCGGTCTCGAGCCGAGCCGCGGGCACGCACGGTGGAAAAAAAGTGAGACATTCGCA
>DWPQ01000232.1:0-19227 GCA_018251795.1 Perichares adela
AATGAAGCGGACATTTAACAGATACTAATGAATAAGAAACAAGTTGTACAAACTTTTCAGTTACGTAAACAAGGTTTTGTAAGATAAACGTAAGTGGGGCCATAAATTGTTTTATACTTAAATGAATTTTATTTTTAAACTAAATTTATCATTACGAATTACAAGAATAATAAATATTCGTTGTACAAATCCGGGAAGTCACCGGTGTGTTCACATTGAGATCCCGGGGCTTCTCCATATGCGGATGAATGCCGAGAGCGGTTTAGTAGGTAAAAATCCTACCTGATACCTTTCTTAAGAAAGTTTAGGTATCATAAAGATTTCCCCCGTTAAAAAAAAAAGATATCCGGGACGAAGAAGCCATCGGCTTAACGTTCTCGCAGAAGCGCTCCTGACATTTTGCCAATAGCTGTCACTCATCCAACTACAGAAAGCACTCGCATCGCTTGACCCGACCGATAACTTTCGACATTGGTTATCGAAATGATCACAAAGTCTTAAATCAAAATATTGTAAAGATTATCTCACTAATTTGATAAACATGAGAGTAATGTTATGTTACTTTTAAATTGTAAATCTAATATTTCTTATATTATTCTTTCTGTAACATTAGTATATAAGTATACAGTTAAAATTTCCAAGAAGTTTATTAAAATTTCCAAAAAGTTATGGTACAAATATAATAAAAAAATAATTAATAAATTAATATAATAAATTCGGTCATACTTGATGGTCGTTACTTTATGTTTGTAGAATACTAACACAACTTGTCATTTCTTCTATTCCCGTATACTTCGTAATCGGCAATGCATTGTTGTTTTTGGTGTTGCAGATATGTATGAGCAGCAATTCTTATAATCAAATGGCCGATGCTCTTGTTTGTCGTTTATTGAGTTTAAAAAATTCTAGTCGCTTTTCGTAGCTGTAGCTACGCCCAGTAGTACCTTCCGCGTAGCACCCGTAGCTGTCGGGCTACGGCTACGAGGCTTAGGTCTACGCCTCTTCATACAAGATTATAACATTCTCTGCGCAGTTTGTGTGCGAAACGAGAGATAAAAGTTAAATAAGAAGAGCGAATACAAATTAATTATATGACTGTACTATAATGAATATAAAAAGTATTATAAGTACATTAAAAAATATAACATTACCTAATTTTATAATGTGTCCTCCATACACAATGACGCCACACGACAATTAAGTAAAGAATAAAAGTAAAATCTACGGAAATTTTTGCATCACATATTGGTTTGGAAAAGACTTGGGACCCGAAACAGTCCATCTTTTCCTTTAGACATAAATATTTAAAAGTAATGTATTGAAGTCCTAAGATAAAGTACCTAGTAATATTTATTGTATTATATTTATTCAATTCTGTTTAAATTACTAATCTTTTATAATTTTAGTTGAAAAGTTTATGTAAATTTAAGTTTCAAGTATATCAACAAAATGTTGTAATTATTTAATCAAAATAAAAATTCAATTCTATTGGAGATTTTAGTATAAATTGAAATGGTGTATTTTTGTATTATTGACTGCAACATGTCAGTATATAGTTTCATAACCACTGCGTCAACACGACTTTGGCAATATCAATAGGCGCCTTTCAGAATTACCGTACTGCAGATCGCGATATGGCGGTTACAACTTTAAGAGGATTTAGGCCACTACCTCCCAAACTTTGGCACGTTTTGATCAAGTTAGCAACTAAAGTTCGCCGCTCTTAGTGGTATAAATATACTATTGCCGCAGTATATCAGCTATGAACAAGATTCCGAATTATGATAATTAGTGGGATTTAACGTGTGATCACACGTACATCGTACGTACGCGAGGTCGTGGGTTCGATCCCGGCGCCCACCAATAATTTTCTAAATTATGTGCGTATTAGAAATTAATTATTACTTGATTTTCGGTGAAGGAAAACATCGTGAGGAAACCTGCACACCTGAGAGTTCTCCATAATGTTCTCGAAAGTGTGTGAAGTCTGCCGACCCGCATTTGACCAGCGTGGTGGACTATGACCTTACACCCTCCCAGTGTGAGAGGAGATCCGAGCCCAGTACTGGGACAATTATGGCTTGTTATGATGAACGTGTGATGATCTCCTAGTATGTAGTAGTATGAATCTCCTAGTAAATATTTATTAAAATATGCGGTCTGAAGTTGGATTCATGACACACGTGTGTCGGGGGCTAGTTAAGCCGTCTGTTTGTATGTAATCATTTCTGTCAGTAAGCAGTGGTATACGCAATGGAGCAGCGTGACGAAGAACAGTTAATAATGCACCAATAGATCCGTCATACAAGAGGATACTGGTTAAGTTTTTATATATTCTACGCAGACAGTCATTTGAATTCTGTGCATTGAAAATATATTCTATTCAACGGTGGGTAAATGAAATATTAGAGGTAATAACTTTACATGAACACCTTAAACACCAGACCTCGTCACACATAGAATCATACATAATAGTGTGAGTGTGAAGATATTATTATAATGTCGAGAGTTATTATTAGCGAAGCCCTTAGCCGACGTATATCGTCCGGAACTGCACAGTTGAGTTAAGCAACGCGGGCGTGGTCGGTACACGGTGCTTTCGGTATATATTCAAAAGCTTCCGTGCTTCGAAAAGCACGATGTGCCATCTGTTTTGATTGTTTCTACTTCTTCGTATCTTAAACTAATCATAATTTTATTAGCATCATTAATTTTAGCGCCATGAGCATGATTCAATAGACACGTGGAATACGGTATAGCGTAGTGAGTTTTAACTACTTTTGGGTTGGCACCGTAGTAAGTGTTCTGTCGTTAACATCCAATCCATAGTAATCAAAATACTGAGTTTAGTGTCTCGGGGACACAGGTCTTACTTCACCACGGTACAAAAGTACTGATTAAAACACTTCATATACTCGTAAGTTCGCGAACATGATGGAGAACCCATAGGTACGTAGGTTTCCCCACGAAGTTTTCTTTCGCCGAAGTAAAGGATAAATATTTTTTAATATGTACATTAATTTGAAAAAATATAAAATTTTAATCTGCGGTATTTGAAGCCGGAACCCTTGCGTAAGACCAACGTATAAAATCACCGACTATCATTGGCAAAGAGAAGTTATTAATTTTATTACGATATATTACTTACTTATTCAACTTATCTACAGAAGTACAATTTTGAAAGCTGACTGATAAGTTTGATATTCTCATCACTTAAAATTAAGGACAGGTGATTTTTAATAACGGTATGTGCATTTCTATAGAAACCGATTTATTATTTCTAAACTAAGTGGCTCTGCTGGAACAGATAATTTTTTTATGAAATTAAACATTTTACGTTATCTAATACGGTACAGTTAGGTAATTCGCGGCGAGCCAATGTTTCATGTTTCACTTTTCCAGCCTCTCGTGACGTATCCATTCATGTAATTCATGAAAGCGGCGTGCGGGTTCTTGAGTATATTCAGTGCAGCTCGGGCGGTCACTGCACGCGGTGCATGTGGATCCACGTGACGGTTGAAGGTTGTTAACTTTTAATCAGATTGTACAATTTGGCTCGCGAGTTGCATGTTCGAACGCCTCCTTCGGATCCGGATCAGTGCTAGCTCACTCACGCTGCGGCATCACACCGAGTCGGCGTTGCAGTTGCCCGCCAGCCCGTCAGCCCGCCAGCCCGTCAGAGCGCCATCCGCGGCCTGCCACCCTCCTTCGGCCACTCATATACACTCACTCCCGGTGTGATGTGAGCGCTTGCGAAACTTGTGTCGTCGGAAGTCGTTGGGAGTGTGATGTAACTATTGTGACATCTTCGTTTTAAGCTCCTACTGCTTGTTTAGCGCTTGCGGGCATATCTACCGAGCGAGCTTTAGCATAGCGATAGCTCAGCATCCCGCCGCACAGCGCTTCGGCTTACGCGCGCGTGACAACTTATGTCATCCATCATTTAAGTTTTTCCGCACCCGAGCGAAAGTCAAACTGTTAAACTTTTCGATTGTTTTTGCGGTGACTCCGACGTTCGCCATATTGAAGCATACGGGAAAGTGAACGAAGCGCCCGGAAGTACCAATAAGGGTAAGGAAAGCGAACGTAAGTTTTTCGTGCCGCGTTCCCGCTTTCCTAGGGGTCGCGTGCGGGTTGTTGGGAGTGCGGAGTGCGGCATGCGACGTGCGGCTTGCGGCGTGAAGCGTTCGGCACGCGCAAGGCGAGGGGCGCGCGGGGCTGCCCGTTCCGCGGTGCAGTGGTTGGCGCGCGGTGTCGATACGCGTGCGGCGCGCGCGGGCCGCGGGCGGGATAACGCACGCGCGCCCACGCCAGTCAGTCCGCCGCCGCCGCGCCACGGCGACGCACGCTCTCGTTGAGCTTCGATCGCGATAACTACGCGACTCTCCGCGAGATCATGACTCGGTGAGGCGCCGTCGCACGCGCTCCACACGCTTACGTAACTTCGTCCGCCGGTCGCGGTTGCATATCTTCGATCGTTTCCATCGCTGTCAGTAAATCATACCGGCGACAGCCGGAAAAGGCGCGCGCGAACGGGAATCTCGAGTCTGGCGAACGTGCCGCAGCGTGAGCGATGCGACCGCCGCGCCGCACGCTTTGAGGCCATTATGCGCGGCGCGGGCGCGCGGGAGGAGGCCGCAGCACGCGAGGGTATGGCGCGCGAGTGAGGTGGCGGCGGCCGCGCGCGCCCCCAGCCGGCCGGCGCGCCGCGACCCAGCCGGCTCAGCACGCGCTCCGACCCGATGACGCATTGACGTTGAGCAGCCACCATTGCTCGCATAGAGTTGGTCGAGAAATGGGGGCTGACGCCTGTCCTCAGGCCGAGGCAGGAATGCCCCCGGGCCCAAGAGCAAGGCGAAGACCAAAGGTAGGTACCGATTAACGTAGACGCGGCGGGCGGCTAGCCGAGCGCCGGAAGGTGCGGTTGCGGCCAGGACGCGGCTTGCGTCACGCCGCTGTCGGTGGTCTGCGACCGTCCGCGGTGGTCGAGCTGGTTACACCTATTTGTAAATCGAACATAATATGGAATATTTCGACATGTGTTGGTGAGTGCGCCCAAGCGGCCGCTACTAACACCGACTAACCGCTCGAGGAGCGACACGCAGCCCGGTGAGTGTCGCCTTGGGTCTTCTTTTCGGGTCGACCTACATTCCGTCGTTACAACGTTTCAGCTTTATTTATTGGCGTATGCGGGCACCGGTGTGTAAACTGTCCGGCGGTGACGACGCTACATCATCGCTTCATGTCTTGTTTTGTTAGGTTACATCTGTACGTTCACTGCGTAATCTTTACTTTAAATTTTTCGTGATTTATTGAAGATATCGTTGTAATTCATTATTGAAAGGTAAACTGATTTCATGACGATTTTATTTCCGTTAGTTTTGTAGTATAATAATACATATTAATATCGATGATCAAGGTCGTGAAAATGCTGTGCGATGTAGCTAGAGCCGTGTCAAGCACACTCGAGGAAATTACGTTTCAATGACTCTTGATCCGCACCAGTAAAATTACATTGTACTCGTAGATGACTCAATACGCGAACTGTTTCCGTGCAAAATAATTATCTCATCGGAAATGGGTTCTTAGGCGCGTAGGTCGATAAATCTCTATATATTATTAATATTTGCTTGATGGCTTTGTCTCATAAAATTGTGACGTAGTTACCTACGTAGTATCATTCTAAAAACACAAAAGGGAAAATTAGCTGAAAGTGCACTCACATAATCATTATAAAACTGACACTGATTTTATGAACTCGTAAAACGAACCATCAAAGTCAATTTCGTGATTGTGTTTGCTGCGAAATGGAAGGAACTTTATTACTTACGCCTATAGGTATATACGTATATCTAGCATATCTACATATACATAATCATTCTATATACCTTACCTACGTGACAACTATTGCCAGTTCTAACACGATCTCATGAGTATTCAGTAGGAACACTGTACAGAAAAAGGTACGGGAGAAAACGAATTAATATCGGTAGAGGATCTGATCGTGTGTCAAAATGTCTTAAAAACTAAATCAAATTATACCAACTTGATAAAATTCGTTAAGTCCACAATTGACGCTCAAAATTCTAAACTCGAAAAAGAACTACAAGAAAATCAAAGATCGATATGTATCCTTAACAAGAATTCTTAACGCCGCAAAAGGCTCAAAATCCAAACTCGTCCAATCTAGCTTTCCCAGCTCGTGGATCCTGCTGAACGAAACACGAGGTTATGGCACCACGTCCCTTCGAAAGATCGTTAGGACTTGTGCCACCCAATTTAATCTAATGGTACCGATTCACGGTTAGAGTTTATTACCAAAGTAGTATACCATAGTACCAAAGGGTATTTGTTTGGCCCATGACCCGCGTTGTAGAATCCACCGAAACATGATTTTACCTGTTCCGCCTACAGTGTCAAAGAGCTAGTGAATTAAACGGTAATTCCGCTTCCTCCTGCGGTCAACATTCCTTTAGTACTGTCCACATCCACGAACTTGGTCTACTCGTTTTTGTCATGAAAAAGTATATTAAATTAAGTATAAGGCCACTAATGTCTCTACGCTGCATCGAGCATCTCCCGTGGTCCCTTAAAATACTGGTAAAATGTATAAATTCACTGGCCATCTAAAATATACAGACAAAATACCTGATTAAATAGAAGTATCATGGAACATTATATATTTCAAATATTTTTACCGCGCCACCCTTCCTATCATCTGATGACCTCTTAATGTAGAATAATTCATAACCAACAAGTTCTAAATTCAAGATTACCGCCAGTTATCTTCACAACTCCCAAATTAGATAAGTTAATACTCAAGTTCAGTACAGTCCCGTATAATACTTTACTTTACTTATCTAAACAAAATTATAAGTTAAATTTAATCTATTTATAAGTCATATTTTTAAAATTCCTAGTTTTAAAAGCAATAATTTTTACCGATTAATTCAATTGCAGTATATTTCTGACACCTACTTAACATGTCTAAAATAATATATTTTTTTTAAAACTTACTCGGTAAAGATGTTAGATTGTATAGTGTAACAAAATGCCTAAATGAGTATGAGAGAGGGAAATATCAAAATGCTTACGATAAAATACCACATATTATTGGCTTGATAATAGCGAAAGAATGCCGCTCTTTTGGCAATATTTTTCATTAGATGAGCCGCTAGCCCTATTCCCAGCCACTTAGCAAAAATCTGCAATGCGTGTCGCCATGCGTAAAAGTACCTAAAACACGATTAAATTCACGCCTCACTAAACCAATTCTTTAAAAATCTATTAAGTAGCATTGCTTCCTATTTTATGCACCTCATAACGTTAAGCTGCACAAATATCGACCATTGTGTATCTGTCACAATAAAAAATTATGTATATAACAGTGGGCCAGATTCTACTCTGACATAAAACCGAAAATGTCAAAACCAGTATTCCGGAACACGTTCCTAAAAGAGTGCAAAGCGTAACTTAATTCATAGTTGACCAACTAGACGAAATATGCCGAAAGAAGGTTGACGGAAAAATTACTAATCATGAAAACAAAACATAAATTCCATAAAAACTATGTAGTCTAGTGTACTACAGTCGGATTTCACTTAAAAATTAAGACAGCGTTAAGGAAGATTTTTTAACCGATGTAGATAAAAACATTATAGAAAATGAACGTGCAATATTATATTTCGTCTTCAGGAAGTTGTTTGTTATTTTGAATTTCGTGTCATGACATTTACCGCGGCCCCAAATATTTCGACAGCTGATAACCCTGAAACTGTATCTTTCATTGAAATTTCGCTTAGTAATTTTATTAAGCGTATATATTTATTTCGTTTTGCGAAAGCACTTCAGTTTTCGACAGTAGAAAGTCCATTATGTGATGAGTAAGTTCAAAATTCATCCTGTTCCTGCATGATGCGTGCGCACCCAAGGCTTCGTTACAATCTCGTTATTTTCTTAGACATACAGAATTTGAGTTTAACAAAATAAAATTTGTTATTTTACATGTCTTGTTTTATTATTTACAAATTAGATTTAATCTTATACCAGAAATATTGAAATTGGGATACACCTACAGATCCAATCCCATCTTATCAAAATACTAGGAGTACATTTTACCTCAATATAATTACATGAAACACTTGGTTTTTATGTAAATAGATTTTCTTACTTTGGCCATACACCTAGCTCGCCGGCAGGATAGCTGCCTTGAAAAATTGGTCCTCACTGGCAAAATAGATGGTAAGCGACCACGTGGGAGATCACTAACTAGATGGTCTGATGCCTGTCACTGAATGCACCCGACATGCCGAAGATCGTTCTCATTGGCGAAACATGAAAAAGAACATCTTGTAGGGATACCAAAGCAGGCACGACCTTCAGCAATGAAGATACGACAAACAAGCAGATGGGCCAATAATAAGGAACTAAGAAGTGCGCATATTAATCTGACAATTAACCAAAATACCCAAAAACAATTCACGGTTAAAAGATGGGTAAGCCAAAAAATAAGACAAGCTAGTAGTAACTACCTGCCACTTGTGTAGTCAGTCGGATGCACAACGACCAGGGGAGGGTGGCTAAGGATGGAGTCCCGTACACTTCCAGGGGGTGTTATAAGACTATCCAAATACTAAACTATTTTTAAATAAAGCATCGTTTTTTTGTCAAACAAAGATACATATATGGTTATTGTAAATTTTGAACATTGACAAAAACTTTATTAAAACGAATAAATTGACACTCCAATCAATAAATAAATCATTTTTTAATCTAACAATCTCATCTTATATTGTCCTTGTAAGGCGAAAGCCAAGTATCGGAGTGCTAAACTTAACACCCTTTCAACAAGAGCTGTTACTACTCGAGCCCAGTTTTATAATAGCGCCCTAGTTGCATTTCATTACCCGCTTTATCATATTATAGTCTCAATCATAATTTAAAATACCACAATGTAAAATTCGAATTTAAAACATTGAGCTATTTATTGCTCCTGGTTATTAATAGTAATTCTATACCAATTCCGAAATACCTAAACCTAGTTGCGTTTGAAGAGAATCACTCTGGAATGCCCAGAAAATCCATATTATCCGCCTGGAACACGTGGCCGAGTCATGGATTCAGGGTTTACACGATGCCCTCAAACCTGGTGGGGCTTAGGTCCATAATTTATAGCCACGATATGAACGATAGGTATGTGTTTATTTTAGGACTATAATTTTCCACGAGTTCCACGCTACGACACGTGGGAACCGCGCAAAAAAACTTCGTTTCGTTACCGCTTAGATTTTTGGAAGCCATGTACCTAAGCTTCACCATATTTTCTGAGATTACACGTGACTTGGCAAACCGCCACGTACATTTTTAATGACCGAATACAGTACCTATCTTCACATCTGTATGAAGTAGCTATATAAAAGGAGCGAAATAAACTGAAATGTCAGTAATTTAATTTATGACCTCTCTCTACACGCTTTTAGTGTCAAACGTCCACTCCGGCTTAAGCTGAGTCCCAACTAATTTAATTTCATCAAAGGCTGGGCATACCTAACAAGGATCGAATATTGAGTTTGTTGAGGAGAATTTATTGGACCAATGGAAGCGGTGCGTTAGTGTAATGTAGTTATTGTAAATACAATTAATAGTTAGTTAAAAGTACAAATGCTGTTTTAAATTCAGTTACTGGTGTTTCTGGTTGGAATACTAGATACTTACTCGTTTCGGTGAAAGAAAATATCATGTTTAAACTACTATACCTTAGGGTTCTCCATAAATGTTCTCCACGGCGTCGATGAACTAGGAACCAATCATGCAGTTTGTGCCACAGATTACTTATTAATAAATTTTGGTTTTTTACCTCTTACAAAGTTTAATTTACCGAGTGCTTTTGAAGCTAAAATTTTCGCGTAATCGACCGCTGGTGCAAATATGTATGTAAATATTTGAGCATAAAGTTCACAGTTACGCGTAGTCGCGTGACCTTACATGAAAGGTAGTAACGCCAGGGCTGCACTTTTCGAGAACAATATAATTAAGTTAAATCAGAATGTTACTGCTCCAAATAAAAATAAAATATTTACAATAAAAGAAGAGGTTGGATTTGGTCGACAGTACTGTATGAATGATGAGTTAACATAATATACAATGGGTGATAGTATATTATGTCAAAGCGAGGCTTTGTAGGATCATTGTAGAATAATACCATCCAGTTTTCTTCCCAATTTATTCCATCGCAAACTGTTTCACAGATACAACAACTATTCCTTAGAAGATTCACAATATTTCTGTACAAAGACATCTAGTATCTAAAGAATGTCAACAATTTTTAAAATCAAAGGAATGCAGTCGATATACTAACTGTGAAATCAAATTGATACAATCTAGTGAGTTTACCATAATACAACCCATAATTGTCTCACTGCTAGGCTTGGATCTAATCTCACACTGAGAGGGTTTAAGGCCATAGTCCACTATGCTGGCCAAGTGCGGGTCATACACCTTCGAGAACATTGAGAACTCTCCGGTGTGCAGGCTTCCTTCACCGAAAAGCAAGTGATAATTAATTTCTACTTTATAATTGCGCACATAATTTCCGCCGGAAAGCCGTTCGAGAGATCAACGTTCAAACCGGCTGTCACTGCTGTTAATTGGTATACATGTTAAAAATATTTTTTCTAGTTGTATACTTAATTCTATTTGCTTAATCCAAATACGGAGGCAGGGAAAGTGAAAACCCTACCAACACATTCGAGTACCGTTGAAATTAAACTCAGTGATCTTGATCAGGAAGGACAGGACACTTACCTCATCCTTTGTTGAGAAGGATGACGATGAGGACAAGTTTGCTTGATCTAGGAAGTAAAGTGCTCTTTACATAGCTTACGTAAGTTGTAAAGCCTCTGTAACGTGGTGCTCTTTTGAGCTAGCTTCAACGCTGCTACAACTAATGAAAAAAACCATAGTTTTCACCAATTGTAGCCAACTTTCTTTTAAATTTTCACATCAGCGGACTGGGATTCAATATGTTACAGTTAACACGAACACACATGAATTAGTCATCACAAACACCCACAGGTCTACCCAAGGTCTCCCCAAGTGTCTACCCAAACATGCATCTGGGACACAAATGTCTGTAAATCGTACACGGGATCCCTCACTCGGCAGGCACTGCTGCAGCCAACTGGACTGCAGTCCTCAGCCATAAAGACGACCACACCCCTTGTATTAGTAATTGTACTCATTAAATACATACAAACATAGGTACCGTAACGGTATGATATTTATTCCCTCAAACACAAGCGTTAGACCTCTTTGAGTATTAAGTTAGACCTACATGAACAAACAATAATTTTTCATTAATTTTATTTTCTTCGTTTTGTGGTTGCACAAATATTTTTTATGGCACTTGACGGTTTATTCGCTAGTAATGTAACCAACCTATTTAAAGCCTTGACCCACGTGGTGCTTATCATAGATATTCATTAACCCACTTGCATAAGCTGACATTTCTATTCGGTTGTTACGTTACGTCACATAGTTATAAGCACTTGAGTACACTACGGTCTATGGGGGAATTCATAATTTATTTAACGATTATAAAGATAATGATTAGTATTGTACTAAAATCTACAATGTTTCGGTTACGTAAAATGAATCAAACCTTTGTATTGTTATTGGGGACATTCGTGTGTCGGTTGTCTTTGCGGTTCTATGATGCCCGCTATTGTAACAGAAGGGTCCTTGGGAAGGGACGATAGCCTTGTTGCTCAGCCTCGTGGACTAAACTGGGGTGATTGGCTTAGTAAATGGAGTATTTACGCGAAGTTAGATTTTTTTTATGGTAGATAAGTTAGTCCTTGACTACGATCCCACCTGATAGTTGTAGCCAAGGTCCATTTTTCTTTCTAAGCTTAAGTTTTCAAGCAACGCAAAAAATATTTCTACTGAAAGTTAATACCTATAATTACACATTAAATAAATATAAATATATGTGGACAACACACAACACCATCTAGTCCCAAACTAAGCCGGGGCTTGTACCATGGGTGCTAGAAAACTGATTTATTTAAATAAATAATTGTAAATATATACTTATTATAAATATAAACACACAGACCCGGAACAGAAATTAAAATTCATCACTTCAAATTCTGCCCGACCGGGAATCGAACCCAAGACTTCTGCGTGGTTGTCCGGCATGGTGACCATTGTGCCACTCGGTCGTCAAGATTATGAGATATTAAGGAAATCTCCACGTATATTCCAGCTGCACGGGCTTGTAACAACTAACTAATGGATAATACACAATTGTTGGATCATTTGCGAAAAGAAAACAGCCATTCCAATCATACTGACTCTTACGTATCACAATTACCAACAGCATTCCTCACGAAAGGTAACTGAAACATGGAACAGTTATTTCGCTTTCCTCATTACACGGGCGATATTTTTGTTTGCTTTAGACAACGCTTCTAGTTAAAACTGTCGGAACGACGTAAGCGACATTGGCGTTTAAGACAAAGGCGTTACGTGGCACGTTGGCACTCACTCGACGAGGCAGGAAACATTGCGGTGTACGCGCCGCTAAAATGTTTACAAAAAGTTGTCGGACGGTTACGATACGTCATTCAGTGGTATGGTAGTTTGACGAAGTCGTAAAACAGTACGTAATTGAACGCTGCGACGGAATTAATCGTTCACACTTGCTAACACGTGACCAAAACTTCCGCTCGCTGTTGATAGTTTTATGAACAAATAATACGTTCCCTACATGGTCCATCATTTTTACAACGCAACTGCCGCAGAGTTTTTTGGTCTGTCTCAAAAGTCCTCAACGCTGGCCAGGGCGACAAACGAACTAGGCCAGCAGATAAGCTAACTAACGCGTTGCTGGAAAAATTGAAAGAAAAGGCAGACTTGCTTAGTACTTGCTCTCCGACACTGCAAACGAAAAACATAAAACATTTCCGGGTTGATTCTAGAAGGGGGCTGATAAATCACATCAGGAATTTGGGCAACAGGATGAAACAGACGACGTGAAGTTGGAACGGCCAATAACTGACGGCTTGAACAACACTAAAGGATGCATGCATCCCATTACATTTTACTTCGTAATATAGGTACATTAGAACGGGGAATATCTTAGTTATCACCAATGTAATAATGTCACGGGAGCATTTGATGTGAGAATAAGCTAACAGCATATTTTTAAAATCGATTTTTTAAACATTTTTTTTTAACCATACACACTATACTTTACATCTTTACATTACTAACTTGCTTGACAGAGCTATCTGAAGTGACCGGTGACTTTGGTTATCATTGAAATGAATAATTCCGGATCTTATCGCTCAGAGCTGCACCGAGCGCAGCTCTTTGAGTTGAGTACATTGAACATTATCTTGGTTTTTACATGCTATTTTTCTCACCCTTTTCACACGAGATTCCAATAACGATGGTCAGCAATTCCTACATATACTGCAGTGGACGTAACGATTTTCCATTTCAACATCTTGAGCACAACTTTCAGTGCAAATTAAACATTTGATCGGCTTTTTAACGAGATTTTTTAGTAAAATCATGTAATCAGCAACTGTCAGTCGGGACTAATTATTAATCTGTGACTATTTTGTATTGAGTATTCAGAAGTGCTCTCGTTTCCTCGACAACTTCCTCCAGAACAAAGTGAAGTCTAGTTTTTCTGGTAACGTTTTTCACAGTTTCGAGAGGTTTAAACTTCGGTTGCAGACCGAGTTCCTTTGAATTTTTTCTAGGCACGCCATTCGCAGCTGCAAAACTTTAGCAAAATAATTCAAAACATTACCCTGTTCGGTGGATCCGAATCCGTAACAGAATTAAATAAGCTGCTCATTAGAATTTGCACTTTATTAAAGTAATTTTAGTTATTCATATATTTTTTATGTTATTAAATAATTCTGTAGGTTATTTCGATCTTTGATCTCTATGATACCTAAGAACAATATAATTTCATGCGACTTCGGTAGTCCATTTCAGTATAATGCTGCGATTGGAACCTTCAAAAACAATTATGATAAAATCTGTAAGCAATGTAGTAACCCTATCAGATGATGTAAGGTTAGATACATCGAGATGTACCATAAAACTCTTTCATTGTTTCTTGTATTTTACACTCGAGTAAAATAGTTCATGTAAAGTAACTAAGCACGGGTAATATTTATTTTTTTCTATTTCCTACTACGTAATTGGTTACTTAAAAATGCATTGGTAAAATTGAATAAGAGAATTGAATGGAATGTGTTTTTGGAAGACGGCTCACGAAGTCACTATCTAGTAGTTTAATGTATGAGCCACTATAATCAACGCCAAAAGAACGTGAAATAATTATAAAGTGCAGTTGCATCAACCTATCATTGGGCTGCATATATAAATTTTGATGTATGGTCCAAATGATACAAATATTTACAGTAAATTTAATAAAATAATTAATTTAATAATAAAGTATCATTACGGTACATTTTTACTTTCTCTATATACCACTATTTTCTTACGTCGAGCTTCGAAGTCTAAGATAAGTAGATTAAATAAATAATTTCAAAATTATTTGTCTTTAAGAAAACAAACAGAGTCATTGATAGTAAGTGACTACCGTCACCTATAGGCCTTCATCAGCAGGGGTGCCACGAACGCGTAAAATATCTGAATACCCGAAAGATACTTACTTTGGCTACATCATCATCATCACAACCCATAATTGTCCCACTGCTGGGCCCTGGTACATAATATTATTAGACCTTATTATGGCTATACCATTGGTAACTTAACCCTAACCCAAATCATGGGTTATATCATTCATTAATTACGGTTTTATATTTTTATTACTTGGGGCGTAAGGAGTACAAACCAATATCACGTGCACGCGGTGTATCGTGCTATATAACGGATTAAGTTTTAGTTTTAGGTTTCCTCTCTAGGTCGTTAGGCTCTGTACTAGTTTATTGCCAAAAGTCACTTAAAAACTTTACCAAAAGTAACTTATTACTTTAACAAGTTTAAAAGGTTATTGAGATATATTTATATGTAATAAATAGACAACAGATATTGAATGTAGTTATGTAAGTAATGTTGCAAATCATATGATAAATATTTTTGCAAAACGGTTTTAGAAGTTTCTTAAGCTTACACAGAGCTAGAGCCTTTCTGATGTCTAGAGGCAGAATGTTACACATCAGTACCGGCTGAATAGTAAATGAGCAATGTTAATAAACTAATATAAAATGGTGAAATATAAAGGTTTTTGGTTCGATGAACTTAATCTTTACTATGCCCAGTCTTATATTCTTCTGTATGCACAATATAGCCAAAAAGGGAAATAAGATATTGAGTAGCTATGTGAACAATGGAGTAGAAAAACGTTATCCGCTTAAGTTTATGGCTTAAGGCGTACGCTTGTTCGTTTCTAACTAGTGTATGCCTTGAGGTTAACGTCAATTCCTTCGTAAGTGATAGACATAAGTGGGCATCCAATATTTACAACGACAGTTCGTAGACTATAAAGCCGTGTAAGTTAGAAATCAGAGCCAGTGCGCAAAATGACTCTATCACGAGAACTAGTTTACGAAGCGGACTTTCGCGATCGACAGGGCGTCGTCACAGTATGTCGAAGGTATTTATAAATTACCAGTAACCTGTCTTTAGCATAATCATCACGTTGTGTCCCCGCTCCAATATATTTATATCCATTTTCTGAATACTTCATATCAAGCGGCCCGTTTGCTCATTTTTTAGCTGTAAACATTAAAGAAAATCAGCTTTACGTTGATAATACACACATTGGGAACCAATTTCAAACTACGTACCTACACATTCTGCCAATACATTTCTAGGGAATACTTTGACAAAATGCCACGGACATTTCTGAACGGACTAATTAATACGCATTAATGCTGTTAACACACTCAGATCACAAATGTGTCGGTTAACCAAAACATTGCATTGAAAATTAACATTGCTAGGAAGGATACAAATAGATTTAGGCCTGTATGAATGACGTACAAATCACTGACACCATACATCACCATCATATATCTAACGTATTCCACGCTTCATGAATTCTTGAGAAATATTGATTGATCGTGAATGTCCATACTCTAAACAATTTCATGGTTAGAAAACGATTGCCCTTTTAGTTGACCGCTTAATGATATGCCATATTGCCACGAGATTAATGATTCGATAACTTTTGCAGATAAACTTGGCAATATCCACAATACATGTTGGCATTCGTAACACCTACATATACGATTTAATCTAAAACATATCATCATTTACTTTGTCTATTTGCCGCATTCAATGCAAAATATCGAACGCGTCGAAGTTTATATTTTTAGTACTAGATATTATTTAGTGTTTTAGTGCGCTAACACTAATCTTACTCCAAAAATTAGTCATGTAAAACCTATTTCACGATTTTGTAACTCCTAGTTTATTTACTAAGGCATTTAGTTGTGGTAATTGGTCTGCCTGACTTCCTAATTGGATTGGTCCCTTGGACCTTCTAGAATTGACCGTGTAATGTCTCGACATATTTTGATTGCTGTAGCGGAGATCTATTAATAAGCGAAACTTCCGCTCCTACTTGGGCAGTAACATAACAGTGAAGCTTTTGGTATCCCGGTTACCCGTGGTGGCACGCAGTTTACCATCAGGTGGACCGTGTGATTGCTTGACGGCTGATAATATTTTAAAAATCAGTGAGTGTATTCTGCAAAGAGGTTTTTACATATAGAGAAGATAACGCAGCTCAAAACCCAACAATTAAAAGAAAGAGACAACAATCCGGGCGCCAAATCTGTCCCTCTTTTCTTGACAGTATTAGATAAGGACAAGTTCAGGTCTCTCATCTTCTCTCTCTTTCTATTAGAGAGACACTCGCACACACAGGCGGACGTATGTCTTGCCAACACTACAAATGATATAACATCTGTACGGTTCACTCTTTACCGGTCCTACTAAGCTTTCGTTGCCTGTGGACATTTGAAACTCTTATTTATTGACTTTTATCAAGTCGTCGAATCAATTTACTTTTCAGCCGGTTATTCTAGAAACTCTAATATCTTAGTGATACGCAAAACTCGTTTCAATGAAATATACCTATCAATCGCTTCCGTTTTGCTATTAAATAAAATACAACAAACGTTATTACGAGGGTATAATAAACAAGCTAAGGTAATTGGAAATTGATCCATATTATTTACAGAAATTGATTTGTAGTGAAATTCAATATTGTCGACTAAGACGTATCAAGCACAGATAATAATTATGATTTCATCAGAAATGTTATTTAATCTGCTGTAGAGTAAGTTTTGTACGGTACAATTCAATGTTTTTATTAATTACATTTGTTTGGTACCAATTTAATTCTGTATTACGTCATTATACACATATCTATTCATCTATAGGTACAACTAAATAAAATTGGAGTGTCTGTTTGTATTAAAATAACCACTTTTTACTCAATTAATATGTATGTATACACGGTACATATACCAAAACAACAGTTTTTAAAATTTTTGTCTGTCTGTTTGTTTGTTCCGCGTAAACTCTGGAACAGCTGGACCGATTTAGACGGGATTTTCACTGAAAGATAGCTGATGTAATAAGGAGTAACTTAGGCTATTTTTTATCTAAGATAGCCCGCGAGATAAACTTTGCGATACACTAATTTTCACGCGAGCAGAGCCGCGGGCACAGCTTGTGGTATATAATAGATAGCCTAGTGCTTGCCTAGTTTGAATCCTATCCGTACCAATAACTTTCCAAAAGTTAGGTGCTATTGTCATTAATTTTTTACTTGCTTCGGAGAAGGAACGCATCGTGAGGACGTCTGCACTTGGCCAGCGATGAATGGTCATTGAATTTAATGACTGAAACCATCTCAATTTGAGAGGATATCCGCGACCAGAAGTGGGACAAACATGAGTTATGATGATTATTATAATGACTTATACTGTTGTACTGTAAAATGATTCCTAAAATTATAATTAACAAGCTTGCCACCGTGCACAGTTTTATATTTACCGAGTAAAGGAATTGGGGACCGGCGAAAAATTTAATTGTTATTCTTTCTTTAATAGATATTCTTTATTTAATAAATTAATGTTACTTTTAAGAGCGTCGAAATATTAATAGTGTGTTAGCAGCATCATGTATGCATATTTTATTCTAGTGGGATGCTATTTTTCTGAATAAAAAAGTACACATAGGTAGTGTAGGTCGCTGCGAACACCGCACTGCGGTCGCTGTCTCTCGGTTCGTTTGGCTCCACAATTAAAAGGCCCCGACATAATTAGGATTGCTACTTACATTTTACATTCCACCTGACTGCGTACAACCTGGGAAAAGACATCATCTCTACTCGTAGCAAACCGTACAGTCTAATTAATGAATCATCCGTAAGCCAATACAAATACAAAATCATTTATTCATGTAAGTATCACTGATACACTTATGTACGTTAATTTTTTGCTTCTATCGCCGTCTCGGAATGGTGATCTATCATGGGCTAGCTGATCCCGCACACGTGGTTTTTGTCATATTACATAGTCTATGTTCTTTCTCAGGCTCTATTCTATCCGTATGCCAAATTTCATTAAAATCAGTCCAGTAGTTTCGAAGTCTATTCGGTACAAATAAACAAACAAACCTTTCCTCTTTATAATATTAGTGTAGATGAGAAGATAGACACACACACACATATGTTATACAATAACATTTCCTATCCTGTGTGGAACTAGATATAGATGCCCGAAGAAGATTTGTAAAGAAATGGAATGAGATGACCGGATAAATGTTTATTGTGTTAAATACCGACAGGAAACAGCACGAGGACAATGGGATCAATTATGTACTTTGTACTCTGTCCTCGGGTAATATACCTCACGGCCACTGTAAATTACAGCTTAATTACAGGCACTCGCTAAATGTAGTCAACATCCCATTACTGCAGGTTCCTTCCTTATTAAAACCTTAAGTATTGGACCATGGATATTTTCCGGTTTGATATTATGCTTTACACTTGAACAATATTGGTTGTAATTGTGTACGCACATTTAACACTAAAATGTAGTTTTATACAATAGTACATTACGATACCTAAGTGGTCTATCGCACGGAGTGGAGTTAGCGCTCGATCGTGGCGAGGGTGCTATACGTAGTGCTGTGATAGACCACGTAGGTCACAAGCATCGT
>DWPQ01000233.1:0-19225 GCA_018251795.1 Perichares adela
GTATGTGCCCCTTTTTCTCAAAATCTACTTAACGGATTTTTGTACGGTTTTAACTAAAAGATAGTGCAATACTTTGAGAAGGATATAGGCAATAGTGCATTACGATTTTATGTCAATTGACTGAAATTTAACGATTAGTATTAAAAAATATCGCCTGCTGGGAGCTTTCAACGTGGGCGGAACCGCGGGCACAGCTAGTGTATAAATCAATAATTAATAAGAAAGAAAGAAAGAAAACATATTTATTTATGTTTCACTACAGCAAAAATAAAAGATGGCGTGGAAGCATGGAAATAAAAGAAAACAAACTAAAATTTGACATTATGAGTAACAAAAACTAAAAGTTATATTTTCATGCAGTTCCTGTGCAAATTCATATTTAAAATATTGTCAATTATAAATTATGAAAATATTTAACGCGTGACACTACGATAACTTTTTAAAATTCTGTTGTTAAACGTTAAACGTTTTCGGAACTAAAATCCGGTAGTTACATAATAATTTGTTTCCTTTTTAGGCAGTTACCCAAACTGGTGAAACTTGCCTAAACCGCGTCACTGCTTGCGAAGCAAATGTGGGCAACGCTCAAAGAGTGGTTTGTGGCTCGGACGGCAGGAACTACTCCTCGAAATGTCATCTCATGAAGGCCCAGTGTTCCGGAGAACCAGTTGCTATCGCCCGTAGAGGGCCTTGTGTGGGTAAGACCATTTTTTATTACGCATCAAGCATATTGGTGGTACACAGCTGAACGAGAAACGGGCATTCTTGTAACCATATAAGAATTCTGAATAATGAACACTAACCGCAAAGTTGCATTGGACTATCTACTTGTTTATTATTAAAATATTAATAAATATCTATACATCTAAATAAACTTTAAGTGTCTGTTTGTAATATTAAAATAACAGTTTTTTACATCTTTTTTTACATTTTTACTTTTTTTTCATATTTTATGTATGAATACACGGTACATATGCCAAAATAATTTTTATAAGCATTTTTGTCAGTCTGTCTGTTTGTACCGGCTGATCTCTGGAACGGCTGGACCGATTTAGACGGGACGTTCACTAGAAGATAGCTGATGTAATAAGGAGTAACTTAGGCTACTTTTTAGCTTAGAAATCTCACGGGATTCGGGACGCGGGAAAACCTTTGTCCACACTGATTTTTACCCTGGCAGAGCTAGTCTTACACAGTCAAACTACTCACATTCAAATTAGTAGCGTTGTTTCCAAGCATTTCTACTCTGTACGTCCCACTACGAAGATAATTACTTATGTCTTGTAACTTGAGCACATCATCATTCGGCCATCTCAGTAGTACTGCGTACACCGCTGTCACCAAGTCCGGTCTGGGCGGGACTGCGGTCGGCTCCAGCCCATCGTACTTGCTCTTGGTGCATGTGTACCATACATCACCGTTGGCCGTGTCGTTCTGATGGTACCAGGGTGATGTCTCGTATATCGCTTCACCGTTAACTCCGAGCCACATGCCTAAAGACAGCAGCCGTTCTTGGAATATTGGCGCTATGGTTCCGTCTTTTGTTGGGCCCACGTTGATTAACACGTTGCCTGGAATGAGTAATGTAAATAAATTAATTTTAATTCAAATGAGTGATAAACTTGTGGTTTAAATGTTGACCTTCTGATCGGGAAGTATGTTTGAATTATGCAAGGACTAATAATTTTCAAAGTTATAATTATGTAAATATCTAGATTTGAATGATATAGTTGTGGAGCAATCTATAGGCTTCTTTTTATCTTAGAATTCTCGCAGACCCGAAGTTTACGCGGGAAAAACTTCGTGACATACTGATTTCCGTGCGGGCGAAGCCGCGGACACAGCTAGTTTATTATAAAACAAAGTCCCCTCATTATAGTGCCCCTTTTTCTCAAAATCTACAGTAAGCATTTTTGTACGGTTTTCACTAAAAGATAGTGCAATATTTTGAGAAGGATAAAGGCAATACTGCATTACGATTTTATGTCAATTGATTGAAATATAACGATTTATATTAAACAATTTTGCCTGCTACGCGGGCGTAGCGTGGAAAGTGGCGTAGCTAGTGTACATGTAGGTAAACATATAATTGTTTTAACCCCACAGGGTGTGCCCATTGGACGCTCGCAGTCCCTATTTTTCGAACAGCTTCACCTCTTCTTCCCTAGTTTAAGTTCTTCTCTAGCTGAGCATTCCAAACTCGCCTCTACCTTCGCGTGAAGCTGTAAAGGCCATTAGGGCCAACAGCAAACTATCCATTAGAAACAAATAAACATAGTTGTCTCACTGCTAGGGTTAGGTCTCCTCTCACAACGAGAAGATTTAACACCATAGTTCACTACCCTGGCCAAGTGCATGTAGGCAGACTTCAAACACCTTCGAGGATATTATGGAGAACCCTCAGATATGCAGGTTTCTTCACAACTTTCCGCACCAAAGGATGCACATAACTTCTAAAAAGTTAGAGATGCTTGCAAAATTCAAACCCATTACCACAAATGGAATTACCTCCACAGCTAACTGTAGACACAACTTCCTTGATCAGCTGATTGATGCTCAATATTTCACCAATTTGCATGTTCCTCCTGTAGCCCCAAGACTTGGAGTCAACTGTAAATGCATTCTCCCATTTGTGATTTTGAAGGGTTCCTGGAATTAGGTATCAAAATTATATTAAACAAGCATGATTCCATAATTATAATAAAATTAGTAATTATTATTTTACACATAAACATTTTATCTACTTTAATTCACAAAGTTTCAAGTCCTTAACTGAAATTCTCATGATTTATTTATCATAAATTTTTTATTGGCCTGGATATGTCAAACAACATTACAGTTACATAATTTATTTACCACTGTCTTACTCATATTTAAAAAAAGATATCTTACCAGGGTTGTACCTATCTGCGCAGTTGTAAAAATCACCATGATGGCACGGTATTCCTATACCCCACCTGTCATTCACAACTATTTCATCCTTCACAGGACTATCATTGTACAGCCAAGCAATCAGATCTGTTGAGTTCCAATATGCATCAAATGCCTCCCAATCCCCATCAGACCATATCACTGATGGCTTGTAGTCGTTAACTAACTGCTTTATATCCGGCCAGACCTTGTTTAGAGAGTAGTTTTTGGATAGAAAGAGAGATTTCTTATCCTCCAAATAAATAGGGTTGTACCATTCATACAGAGAATGGTAGACCCCAAATGTCATGTTATTATCTCTAACAGCTTGAGATAACTCTCCGACTATATCTCGTTTGGGTCCAACATCCATAGAGTTCCAACTAAAGGACCGCCTTGATGGGAACATTGTGAAACCATCATGGTGTTTACTTGTAAGGATGACATATCTGTAAATACATAATAATATGTAATCTATATATAAAATTCTTGTGTCACAGTGTTAGTTGCCAACCTCCACTGAAACGGCTACACCAATTTTTATTAAATTTTGTACATATATTTAGTAGGTTTGAGAATAGGTTGTAAACTATTTTTTATACCCCTAAGTTAAAGGGGGGCCCACTCCTAACATTGTTTTTTTTATTTTATGGACAGATTTTATAAATATTTTTTTTTTGATGTGGTACAAGTTTTTTACTCACACTTTTTAGTCACAGTTTAATACTTTGAAACAATATCAAAACACATACAATGATGTTATTACAAACACTTAAAGACACTTACTTTGCACCGGCTTTAGCAAATAGTTCTGCCCAAGCTTGAGGGTCAAAGAACTCTGCTTTGAACATTGATGCAAAATCTTGATAAGCAAATCCAGGGGGGTAGCTCTCATTCATAAATTTTTCGTATTTGGCTTCCCCACCTGAAATGGATATAGAAAATATTACATGAAGATGTCCAACTGGGTATGTATATGGGAAGTGGGAAAGTTGGAAAAAGCTTTTTCCATTAAAACAAAGTAGTTTTATAGTCTTTTTAATTATAGAAAAGTTAAGTTAGTCCAACATTTGACTGAGCTGCAAAAGACATAGATGACTAACATATTATTTTATGTGAATAAATGCCATGAGCACTTGCATACTTCTTTGATACATGCTGTGAAGCTAGTCCTTGTCTTAATTGTTAAATAGCAGTTGACAAGTCTTGTCTGGGCCCTTTGCAAGCATTAAGAATATAACATTGACATTTACCAACCCCACTCTATTTACCAAATCGTACAAAAGCTAGGATCGATGAGCATTTGCTGTCATGGGCAGACCTGGGCTATAAAGTGAGCCACTTAGAATAATTTATTTTTATAGTTTAATGCAACATTCTAAAAGAAGTTTACAAAGGGCGGACCTAATGCCTAATGGCATTCTTTAGCAGTCAAGACTATTGCTAAATTAAAATTATTAAAATATTTTCTTACCCTTCCAATTACTCCAAAACCATTCAGATCCGAATCCTGGTACAGAGTACACGCCCCAATGGAGGAATATTCCCACTTTGGCACGGTCATACCATTCGGGCAGTGGCCGTGTATCCAAATCTTGCCAATTTGGCGCGTACCGCTTCTGTTGAGTTTCTGGTTCATCGAGGCCCAATCCTTCGTTTTCGATAACTTTATCCAGAACATCGTCGCTCTTTACATTGCCTTTCAGGTCGTTAATGATATCACTTTCAAGTTTTCTATTTTTTCGTACTCTACCACTGACTGTACTTACCAAAATTATAAATAATAACAATTTCATCATCTGTAAAATTAAATATAATTCATACATTATGTATATATAAAGTAATAGTTTAGTTATTACGGGACCAATGTGATTACTTTATGGACTATCGGATATATATTTTATTTAATAAAAATAGATAAAATAAAAAAATGTTATTACCAATATTAATTTGAATTTGTTTGTCAACATAACCGCTGATCACCGCCCCCTGCTACAGCCCCAGACCACAGACATTAAAGACAATGTAAAGTCACATATATAATAATTGTCTGTGGTTACTTAATTATTGAGAGGAAAGATAGGGTTTTTAAATTTTAATATATTGTGGAAGCTCGCAACCCTCAAAGTTAAGGGTTAAATTAATATATTAATTTTATTCTCAGGTCATGGGTGTTAGTATTATGTTATTTGTGTTGACCATGCCACAGGGAATCCTAGTGCGGGGGTATGATAGTCTCTAAAATTATTGATCTAAATCCTGCTTGACGGACGATTTATTATAGTTTACCTAAGACGTGGACTTAAATAACACACAAATAATTACTAATCAATGATATATGTAATTATCAATGAGTAACTAATGTTGAGCTAAGTTCTCGACATTCTCGACGTATAGATTTTTTGATGTCAAGTATATTAGCCGTACGTATTATGAGTAAGTGCTGTATTAAAAGAATCTGCAAACTAAAGCCATTTTTATGAAATTAAATATGTATAAAATAAAACTAAACAAATCGCAAATATTCATTCATTCGCATTATACCTATGATAGTTAGTGACTCATTTTTATTACGCATGAACCTATTTGTTACACTTTAGTTAAAATTATAAATAGGATCATTGTGAACAATTTACTCCGCTTTGGCTCATTAATTTTATAATAACGAATCTAATTGTACATCTATTATTAATGCACGTAAACGCTCTAATTAAAGAGTGACGTTAAAAAAACAAAAGTTATTTGGTAAGTGCCTACCTATATATTTATTATTACATTGACCCTTTATCTTATCACGGTGGCCTATCAAGTCATCCAATAATTAGCTATATTAGGCGAATGTTATGATCATAGGTAAATACTAAAACAAGCCCACGGGCTTGGCCTGAGGATCTCCTCCTCCACACTCCTCCGATTGGTCTCGGTTTCCCATTACATGAGTAGTAATGGGGATAAAATAAAACATACAGCATGATCGCTCCATTTGATGATTGGACATCTTTAAGAAGATTCATCTATGTTCTTGCATTTGTTTCTTCACTGCATTTCTAAAATAATTTACTTTAGGTCATGCATGACTCATACATGGCACGTGAGAGTAAAAAATGTTACGGCGTTAATTTACTTATTCAGTTTATTTACTTTCACGCCTTAACATTAAATTTAAATAATTAACAGTTTTGATTCGCAAGTTCGGTTGAATGTTTTTGCGAAGTTGAAAAATGAATGTATCTAGAACGAAGGTCGTGAACTTTGATAAACATAATATATTACCTACAGGGAATTCTATCCTAGACAGTGACAAGAAGCTGGGTGGTACATTGGAATGTAGAATAGAAGCGATATTGTTTATGTAAACAAGCTACTCGGTCCGGCTAAATATGAAAGGGCAAATACTTATATGTCATTTTCTGACTTGATCCGTATATTATTATATCGATTATCACTAGCCACTTTACATAATTAAAAAAATCATAAATTCTACATTTAAAAATTTCTACTATCTATCGGTAAAACAATCCGAAATATGCATCTATGTAATGATGGAAGTAGCAAAATAATATAAATAAGCACCTACCTACATCTTACCTTACCTGGTGGTAAATGATTTCTGCAAGGTTGCAGCAAAGAATTGTATCATCCATTAAAATCAGCTATGGCATCAAGTATATTGTACGTTATTTCTATGTTATAGTTTGATCATTTCGGTGGTTCCAAAGTAAGTTCAAATGAATTATTCTTAAACTAAAAGACGTGTCAGTGTGGCTAACTTCGATTGATCCTACTATTTAATATTAAAACAGCGAAAGTATGTGAGGATGTATGTATGTATGTATGTTTGTTACACTTTCACGAAAAAACTACTTGACGGATTTTGATGAAACTTGTTGTTATAGCTTATGTTCCAGAATAACACATAGGATATTTTTTATCCCGAGATTCTTACGGGACCCGGGACCTACGCGGCTGATACTTACGGGTCCCGAAGCGAAGCGAAGGTGGTTCACTAGTAATACATAATTGTAATAATAAAATAATAACATTAATGTTTTATATCAAACCAACAATATTTTTTTTTAATTAATACTGACCCAATATTAATATGAACATACATTATATTACATGAGCACTCACGATCTGTAGGTATTTTAAAAGCCGTTATTTAATCTGAGGCACATAGAGCGTGGTAACGATCGAAAACATACTATTCCAGTAAAATTAAATATTCATACTTTTTAATAATAAATTAAGTACTTACAAATTCCTTTGATGTAGGTATGTAATAAGTATTTTATGTTTGAAATGATGTATTTATTGAACACAGTATAATTAAATAACGTATTAATTTCTAGTTAAACGTTGTCAAGTCTAGATCCATACACAATGTAATCACTGTACTCAATGACGATTCAAAGACTACTGTACTTATATAGTGAAAACTGATGTATATTACGCGGCACTGGACCTAAAATAACAAAGCGTGTAATGATAAGAAATTATAATTTATACGTTACAGATATTTACCAAATATTTATTTTTAGCGGACCTATTTGTATTATTGTTGTGCGCTGCGAGCTCAATAAATAACCAATGAGAGTGAACTAAAATTTATTTGTACCATTCAATATCTTTATACCGCTAGAAATTGTTGTTTATCGTTCACACTACCAGACGGGTCTGCATGTTAGGTTTACGAGCTAAATCGTATAATTGTTTCATTTTGTCCATTGCGATTTCGTATTTCATACTTATAACATTGAATTGAGCCATTGTTTACAAATGGAAATAAGGGTATATGAATAACAAAATCAATCATAAATGTCAATAAAACAAATATCTACATGATTTACGCACTTTTGCTTAACCGAAAACTTTATTTTTGGAATAAACATCGGTATTACCAGGGTTGTCACCGTCGCGGCGCGGCTAAGGAATTGTTGAAGTCCGTTGAACACACTTATTTGACCACTTGTAACGGAGGCGTTATGAATTAAGCTGAAGAACCGGTTATTGGCTCTCCGACACTGTAACCGAAACACGTCTAAGCATTTTACAGTTGATTCTAGCGGGGTGGTGAGCCATGTAAGAAAGCTAGGCAGGTTATAAGCAGCTATCGGCCTTCAAGACTGAACTAGGTGGTAAGAAACCAGCGGCAATTTTATGGAATGTTCCGGGAATTCTTCTCCATAGCAAAAAAACAGTTTCTGATGTGATGTTATATTACTTAAGTGAAGGCATCGTCATGTCAGATAAATAGTGTAGTAACCAGCAGTCAACTATGAATTCTACAATTTCCTTTCCTTTTAATTTTAAAAATAAAAATATAAAATACATCAAACAATTTATTTTGTCTAAATAAATATACACAAAAAAGGAAACCTTGCTAAGGTATTATAGTAGCAAGTACATTTAAATCAAGATATTAAATGATCTAATTAAGTTATAATTTCGATGGTGTAAAAATATTTTAGGCCTTAAGACTATGACTAGACTAGGAATCTATACATAACATCTTTCAATCTGAATACAGCGCTGATATGACTGAGTATATACAGTATTACATATGAGTATCTACTAATGGCTAAAATTATCATACTCTATCCAATTTAAAACCTATCTATCCCATATTGTTGATTAAACAACATTTATTAGGCTGGGGAGTTCATTCATGATTTCCTCTAGTTGTCTATGTCTGTTCACTACTTAACAACAGGTAGTCTATAAAATATGTTAAACTTACAAATGCCTTGTTCTAGTGTAATTACTTTATGGAAGAATGGCATATAAGGGCTACTCTATTCTCTATGTCATATTATTTGAACCAATTACTATATCATGTATAAATTCATATTGTTAAAAGATGTATTTAATGGCACTTATATGAGCAGCTTTTCACTATTATCTTATTTGCTTACTTACATTACTTAAAAAATTAATCATCTCACATGCTAGGACAAAAACAAGTTAATATTTAATTTTTTAACCATACTGAGTATGGAATGCATTTTTAAAAATAAAAGTCCCCTTAATATTACAGTACTTTACATACACACATAGAGATGTTGGTAAGACCAAACTGAACACCACTACATTAAGTTTCCAACCCCTTATCACTGGCTAACCAATACACATAAATAATATTAAAGTAAAGAACAATACATGTTCAAAGTACTAAAATACCAATACAACATGGTGTGTATATTACTTCAATTGGTAATTGTGTATCCATTTGCCTTGTCCACTTCCTCAGTAGGAAGTGGATGGCATGGCTATTGTGTGTCAACTTTAAAGTTAGTATAGTGGCATGCACCATTAATTATTATTTCACTTATTCCAGAAGTAGGAGGCGTGTGGGTACTGTTCAATTGATCAATGTTAGCTATAGTACTCATTACAGGACTGGTGAATAGCTTCCCACTGTGAATAGTTGTTGCATTATGTGGTTGGGAAGAATGAGTGTAAACAGTGCAAGTGGAACCCTGATCACGAGGCTCTGTTATCATTCCCATTTTGACCTCAAAAATGACATCTTGTATCTTCTTCTTTGCAACCAGTAGGTTCTTTTCTCCTTTTAAAGACCGCAATTCATTAGCAATGTACTCTCCAAAGACTGTAAACTCATCTCTGGTGGATGTTGAAGATGTGTATGCAATTTCAGGTTTGAAGTTTGAATATAATTCGGTTCGAGATACTTTATGCTGCGGTGAAGCATTTGATGCTTTAGTTTCGTTTAATGAGGCCTCGTTAGAATTCACAGATGTGTTGATATCACCATTGTCCTCCTGAAATCATTATAAAGTAAGCTTGGTAAATATCTATTAAAAAAATTTACTAAGGTTCTAAGTACCTATCTAATTATCTTAACCGGTCTAGAAGGATATGCCTTTTTAAGGTGGATTAGCCTCCCAGGTTTATTGGGTGTTAAAAAAACAAGGCCACCAGTAAATTCATCTGAGATCCCAGAGCTTATGTAATTGTACCAGGTAAAAAGGCACTAGTTAAATGACAATATATTAAAATTATAATATCGTCGGCATTCCTAACTGACAATTGTTTTTATTGTTCAATTATGTATTACTTTATAAGCAAGACAGTGTTACTACATTTAATTTTTAACAAAACTAACTTCCTTTCATCACGATAAATATGTTTCAAGATTATAGAAATAAATGTTCAGATGAATTGAATTCAGACGAAAGTGTTCTTGTTATATTTTATACTTTGACATAACAATGATCAATGTTAGTCAACAAACAAAGTTTAAACACTAATAATACATAATGCAGATATATTATTATACATGACTAAATAAGTTAAGATTTATGTACATAAGTTTCCTTACCGAGTGAAAAACCCTGTAACGTTTATTAGAGTCCTTCATGAAATGTAAATATTCGTACGCGTACCAATTACTAACATATCTGAAGCTAGGATCTTCTGCGTATGCTCTCGCTTGTCTAGTCGCTTCTCTGTTATACTGTGTTCTCAGATGCTGTATCTTCTTAGTAGTATCAGGAACAGAAATACCCAACAACTCGGATATAACACGCAGTTCTTCTCTACGCTTTTGTTTATCCCTTCGGGTATCAGACAAGGACGAGTTCCATAAATTCGCGTTCAGTTGTAGAAACTCTATCAACTTCAAAGTTTTCTCTTTAGTCCACTCCATCGTCCAAATCGTGCGATTTGTTAGCCAGAATCGAACAAATTAAACGTAAACAACAGATCTCTGCGTGTGTAAACCAACCGATCGTTAGATTGTTCGCTAAACTGAAAACTGACAGCCCAGCTGACATTGTTATACTTGGGTTAACTGAACTAAAAAATCAACAAGTGTTACTTTATTATTTACAAATTGAAAAAAGTGCTAAGTTAGAAGTTCTTTTCAATTTTATTTACGACAAAAATATAGAAAATTTTTCATATTTGTCTCGAAATTCTTGAATTTTTGTGCTTTTACCCAATTCATTTTTGGATAGTGGTAGTCAGCGCCATCTAGTTACAGTGGTCAATGTATATATTTTTTGTATACAGTTTTATTTTATTACAAAAGGCATCGTAAATATCGTAATCTCTCTAGAAAAGACCTGTGTACTTCACTTTTCTTCAGTGTGTATCGTTGGTAGTAAAAAAATAGAATGCTTGATGTTTTTGTATTTCGGCAAGGCTTCGGTATTTAGTATTATCAAACTTGTTTACGTGTCCCTTATTACATTTTTTAACGGAATAATTTAATGGGTCGCGTTAGGGATTATCATCAAGCTTTGGTCATAAATGTCCAGCTAAAATGTCCATCCCATCTCAAAGGCTAGTGAATAACGCTCTGCATTAAATCTTCCCATCGTAACGATTTCTTAAAACGAAGTAAATATAATAAAATATTATGGAGTAGGTAGGTATATTACTACGTCTATATTATGGGTATGTGTCTGCGCATGTTATTGTTATATATTTTTCACTTTATCGAATACCGTTCTTCGCCTTTGTTTTTCCCGATGGTTGGTTGGTAGACCATGCCTAAAAAAATAAGCTTGCCATTTGTACCATAATATTCTAAGGCGGTCAATAAAGGTTAAATAAATAAGTAAGGGTAATAAGATAAATAATATATAAAAAAAAACATTATCAATCTAATTCATTCTCATTTATTTACAAACTACAATGTGAAGGACTATCACATTATAAAACAGGTGCTCTCTCTATACTTAAAATAATTATGTACACTATTTACAAAACCGTCTCCATTAAAATGCATTAACTCAAACTACTACTACACTTCTCTATTGATAAGAGGAACCAAAAATGTAACAATAAGAGATAAGGAACACAACAAACAGCGTTCGAAATCCTCCTTTTAAAAATAAAACTTATTCGCAATAAAAAATAAACAAACAGTTAATTTTATAAACCAACAGTTGTTTCAAAAACCCTTGTGAATATGACAGCAACATCACGGCGAACTATGGCGGGTGGATAAATAAAATAAATATCAATATCGTCTTCATCTATCAATGTTTCTCTATGCATGATTCTACAAATTAGATCACAGAAGGATACCAAACACAGAGCAGAACATTTTCAAACATTTGGTACAGAGTAATAAACAAATCTAAGGAGTTATACAACAATCCGTGATAACTTTTAAATGTTATTTGAAATGGTTGAATAAGGAACATTACTAATACAGATAATGATATGGGTATATAATGCAATGGGTAGTATCGGCAAAGAATATATAATTCAAATAATGATAACTTCCGACAAAATCCAGAAAGTTTCTAATATAAAAATATTTCTTCATATAGTTTAAATTATCATAAATTTGAATGTATTCAAAATTATTAATGTTGCAAATACCCAGAAGATACCATTAAAGTAACTCATACTTTTAAAGTAACTAGTAACTATAAAGTAACTATATATTAACTTTAAAGTAACTAGTAACTTTAAAGTACCTAGCTTCGTCAAAGTAGTACATAATACCCTCAGTACCTTCAAAGACCAAAAGCCAGTACCTTTAAAGTTCTTAGGATCTTCAAGTTTCTCAGTAAGTTCACGATTAGATTCATACGGAGCAAACGGCATATAACATTCTAGTGCCGAATACATCTACACCGGCCCCCATAGACTTTGCTACCGGCACTATCTGCTATGCAACTCATACGAAGCGAAAAAAAAAGAAAAGTATGAAACTCCTTTTAAACGAATTTCTTACGAACCTTAATTTCTGCCATTATTAATACAATAACTAAGTATAAAAAATTACAGCAACCGTCTTGTATGAGTGGATAGAAAAATGACGCCTTCAGATCCTGCCTCCGGCGCCAACTAATGTAAACCACCGTTTGGTACTTCCATTCGTTACTTTCTCTATGATACTGTGTTCATTTACTGTTACTAAATACAATGGTAAAATTAATATCATACATTATATAAATTAATTTATTTCTATTACAAACGGGGCAGACTTTGTCCATCACATGATAGAAGTATTAATAATTATACACCATCAGTTCATAAATAACTTAAGTCATAAAGAATACTTAATACAATCACGAATACGAATAATAATAATAATAATCAGTGGAACATTAAAATTAAGTTCACATAAATAACAACAACAAAAGATAAAACAAAATGTAAATTAATTAATTACACATTAAAACCACATTCGGTATAACTGTTGGTCTTAAAATAATTAACTCCTACAAAGACTCTTGTTAAAACACATCGCCAAGAGATTCCAATTTTATTTTATGTAATATCATACAATAAAAATTACAATATAATTAATTATAAGATAAATTTTAGCATACAAATATTCTAGTTAATAATATTTTTGCCACTAAACTTCATGGAAAATACGATTAGAAAATCTGCAATTTTTTTGTTAATGTTACTAGATAGGTATATATAAAAATGGAGTCTTCGTCTAAAACTAACGTACGTAGGTACTTAACGTTATCAATTACGATAGGTGGTCACTGGAGGTACAATACACATCGGCGTTATCAATAATTCAACAAACAATAGACAATCTATTTTTAACAATTGACAATAATCTGGTTACACGCGACCTCGTTCTGCGTCGGTACCTAGAGCGGGTCACTCGGTCCGCGGTCCGCGGTCCGCAGCAAGCAGGTACAACCATACAATTCGTTTAGGCCCAACACGACCGCGGCTCGGCCTCCAAATAAATACTAGCTACAAGAAACGTACAGTGTCCGGGAGGGCACGGGATGCCGTCTTACGTCACATCCAGCGGGCGAGGGTCGCGGGCCCTGAAGAAGCCCTTCTCAGTGCGGCACTCGCGGATCGTTACGGTCTGGAGGTTGACGGTCACGTCCGTG
Source organism: Perichares adela (assembly GCA_018251795.1). Classification (NCBI taxonomy): domain Eukaryota; kingdom Metazoa; phylum Arthropoda; class Insecta; order Lepidoptera; family Hesperiidae; genus Perichares; species Perichares adela. Next base: position 13,761 of record DWPQ01000233.1, read on the forward strand.
ATGAAAATTTGGTCGGCGACCGGCGACCTCGCCATCCAGTACGCGGCACCCCGACGAGGCGCCGGGGGCTGTGGAGGCGCTGGGAGGACGGCGGGCGCTTCGCCCCACGAGTCGTCGTCGTCAGGCTGAGGCGCGGGTGGCGGGGGACGCGCCCCGCTGGGCTCGGCGGGCGCGGCGGCAGTGGGCCGCGTATCCGTGCGGCGCTCCCGCTCGGCCGGGGGGTGCGCGTCCGCTTCCTCTGGCGAGTGCGGCGGCCTCCTCGGGCCGGTCTTGGGTGCTGCCGCCTCGGCGGCGGGGGAGACAGGCGCGGGCGCTCCTCCGGGCGGCGCTGCGGGCGGCGGGGGCTGCACATGCGTTCGGCCGCCGTTCGCCTTTGTAGAGTCGTGCCGCTTCGCCGGCGGGCTCATCGTGATCGTGACGCCGATCTTTCCAGATTCCCGGGAGAGCACTTCCGCCTTGCGTTTGCCCGGGGAAGGGAGAGCGGGGTGGGGCGAGGGGCTGCGCGGGCGCTCCGGCGGGGACTGCTCGCGCTCCCGCTTGCGGCCCTGCCGGCGCAGCTCCTCGCCGCGCTCGAAGCTCTGGATCAGCCGCGGGTCCAGGATGTTCTCCTCCGGCTCCCACGTGTTGTGCTTCGGCTTCCACCCTTTCCATTTCACGTAGTACTCCACTTTATTCTGAAATGGACAAGAAAGACGGTTAATACCCGAGTACAATTTGACGACAAAGGTACAATAGAAGCTTCACAAAATAATAATATTCCCGTTGCGGTCTGTCGGCTGCTAAGGTAACACGAACAAGGCAATAACGCTACCGACCTCTTTACGTGTTGGTACATTTTAACCATATAACAATAAAGTAGTTGGCGGGCGCGCTGTCGCGGCGTGACTGACCGGTGGCGTGCCTGGTGCGAGGGAGGGTCAGTCTCGCAGATTAATTCGCGATGCCTACACTACACTGCCCGCGACGTTAACGTGCGGCCGTTCAAAACAACCGTCATTACAGTCGCCGTATAATATAGGTATACAAACTAACTTCGTGTTGAACACACAGACAAATTAGTGCAGTTAACCTTTACACGGTATCGCATTTGAAATGCTAAAATATGCGTGGAATAAGATGTAGGTAATATAAAAAACTACTTAGTTAAATTTTTTTCTAACTACCTACCTACCAAGCGTCGAGAAAACCCAAACAGATAGATATCTAAATAAATTTATAAAGGAGTTAAAAAGGTCGAAATGGCAGCCCGCGAACCATTTCGGCCGCACCTGCTCCGACCAGCTGTCGCGGTATCTCCCCCGGGATCGAACCCGAAACGTACCCCCGTAACTACACAAGCGCCGTTCTTCCACACATGCATTGTACAGAAATGCAGTAAGCATGTTTTGTAATGTGCAGGTATTTCTTATCCAAATAGGATTAACTAAAAACAATTAACTTGACGTATCATGACATTTATTGCTGATCAAAACCGAAACCGAGGATGAGGTTTATAAACCGTACCTACCAACTTACTTTGACTTATTTCAAAACTTAAGTTTCAAGCTAAGACTGTTGTCGTATGTATAAAAATTACCTACTTTGACTCAGTCTAAGCTTAAGCTGAGTGTATCTTGGATGCATAATTTTGGTGACTTACGAAAATCTTATGCTAACAACTGCAAAAAAAAAAATTTATTTATTATCTATGTTATTTTATCATTACAGATTGGTAGCCTAATGCGGTAAACATATTAATATTATTTTTTTTACAATTTTTTCTGTGTAACATATACTTAATTTTAACAATTTCTATTGCAAATTTACTCAAATTAGTTGTTCATACCGCAAATCAAGGCAAAGTCTAAGATCATTCTAAGCGCTGTTTATATATTTCATCCTGATTGTAGGACTAATGTTGTTGAATACAAAACACGGATGACTATCTCATAAACTCAGGCTATAATGAAAATCATGTTACATGGCTCCTAGGACAAGTTACTTCATCACTACGCCGTCTGAGTAGTCGGTTCTTCTCACAATACGCGGGTTTAACATCCACCACGCCGGCCAAATGCAAATGGAAGGTTATTTTACTATAAGTGCAATTTTAACCGAAATCATAGATTAAATACATTTTAATATAATACGGATAGGTACTCACGATATACCTATAAGATGATAACTAGATCGAACCAGTTCGTATCATATTCACGATCAAACAATACCATATGGTAGATAGACACTCATACGATTACGTAATGCCTAACTAAATAACTAGATTGTAATTTAGGTAACTCCACTTGACTATTGTGATTATGACTTCTCTACTCTCATTCTGATCCAAACTCAAGACTATCAAATTATTATTTATTACGTAAACGTCATGTTACATAAGTATCCTACATCGATATCTATTGTTTATCGCTTTTAATCCACAGCTAATTGTCTATGGCGTTCAATTGTCAAGTATTATCGAAAAACAGAAAACCACGTAATCAACACCTGTGGCGGCGTCACAAATTAAAACACGAAACGAATCCGATGACGCGTCACACGATCCATCTTGAACCTTAACATTAACACGATACGGCTACTCAACGGGCCTTCGTCAAATTAATTAACAACACGACATTCGACCGCTCCGAATATAAACGTACTTCATCGCCAACCTTTCATTTCTACCACTCGACGCACACCAATACATCCTTTAGTCGCTCCGCTCAAGGTCGAAATTAAGTTACACAACGACGCAGTTAGGGCGTTCCTTAACCGACGCGCATATCTCAAACCCTCGAGTCTTATTGGTTTTACTGACGAAGGGTGAGTCGGAAATTCGTTTCGTACGCTGTGACTTTGCAACGACGTCCGTTAAAGCTTCAACATTATACAGCGTCGATCGCTGCGAGTCCTCTCGATCTCTATGAAACTACTACTAATATTTTTGGATAAGTCTTGCCTTGTCCTAATACCAATCCCAATATTATTATTCTAGTCAATGTCAATTTTATTAAACATAACGTTGAATTCCCAGAACATACGTAAACAACATAATGAATTAATTATAACCCAATCAACATCAACATTGTAGTATTACAAAGCAAAAACAAGCAATAATATAGCAACACCGTCAACAATACCCAACTCAGAACCGAATAAAAACGTTGCATATTAAAATAAAAAATAATAAAAGGACCCGTTGGGACGTGTGGGCAAGGTGAGGTCGTGCTGCTGACGAGCGACGATTGGACGACAGGCGGGGCGAAGGGAGAGGGGCCCCGCCCCCGCCGCGTCTCCCTCCACCCCCGCCAGCCAGTCGCGAACCTACCATTCTAGCTTTTCCGTTCACGTCGCTCTTATTGCAAGGAGGGAAAACTTAAATTGGTGTGTATAGGGCGTTTATGTAACGTGGTACCGTCGATGGTTATAATCGCGCCATGGGCGGACCACGTCTCGGGAGCATAGACGCCAATTAGAGCCGATCGGTCGCTGAGTAATTAATGCGCGTGGTAATTACGCTAATCCGCAGGCATGAGCACGATGGGCCAATGGACACGGTGGTCTCACCGGTCCGCAACGCGACACCTGTGATTTATAGACAACGGGAATAACTGGAGCACCATGGTGGCCTGTACTCCAGACAACGCACACAGCTTCGAGGAGAGCTATTCTTGGACTATTCGGATTTATTATGATTCGTCTTCTTCTACCAAGAACATAATAGTTCTTCGTACTGGATTTTAGTTTTCAGCGTAGACGTAAACTTAAAAAAACATATTGACTCTATGGCTAGGTTTTTTATATACCTTGCCTATGTAATCGCAGAAAAGAGGTTCGAGATAGTAGCAATATTCATAAAAATAGGTATCAGATGCATCATTTAAGATAATTTTTTGAACAAAAATTTCATTAAACTTGATAGGTTGGTGAAAGCAACGGTTATGTAACCATTGTTTTAGCGAAACTTTCATTAATTTTATATAAAGACACGAACGCAATACAAAGTTTCAATTAAACAGACGCTCTGTATTGCGTGGTAGGGATTAAATAAGAGCATTTAAGCTCTAACTTAATACAATTCCTATTTCGATGGCGGATTGCATGTTTTGGTCATAGACGAATAGAATACAATGTTATGGCTTCCTACTCCAGAATACGTCAAATTCAAAATCATTTATTCATATAGGTATCACCGATACACTTATGCACGTAATTTTTTTCTTCTACCACCGTTTCGGAAAGGTGCTTTATCATGAATGAGAAGAAATTGCGAAAGTAACTCATACTGAACTGCTACGCCACATTTATCATAAACCGGTACGCTAGTTTGAACAGATTTCCTACTGAACGCAAGTCTCGATACAGACAGTCTATCAGTGCAGGCGGTTTCTCAAGCTTATAGTTCAAAAGCTCTACAATCTAACAGACTAGATATCTTGTTTAAAAACCCAGCAATAAGTTGATTATAGCCAGCTTTATATAAAAGATTGCCTTCTTGCCAACAACGAATTCTACGCTAAAGTAGAACAAAAATCCAGTGACGCCTCTACAGATAGGTACATTAAGGTTGATAATAACAAAGATTTTAGCCTACATTTTTCATATTGGAAGAACAGTTTTTTAATTAAATGACAATGGCTTCAGTAGGTAGTGTTTTGTTGTCTTATATCCCGTAAGCTCATCTTGATCATCTTTTATACGGAACTTAAAGTAAAATCCAGTGACGCCTCTGCAAATACTCTCGACACAGCTCTTAATGCAAGTTTCCAATTGAAAGATTAGCTTTTAAATAAGCAGTGACTATGATTCGAGTCTTGTTTTTAATTTCTGATAGGTATACCTAAGTTCCTATTGTTACTAAAGGCACCCATACAAAGATTGACTGTGCTTGCTATCGTCCCTAATGTCTTCTAATAGACTTTAGCTCGTAATACCTTAGTACAATGAGACGAGTCTACATGGTGGATTTAGAGACTCCTTCTTAAGGCCGCCTTCAATTGCAAAATAATTTTGTAAGAAAGGGGATCATCCACGTATTATATCTCTGCCACTACAACCGAAACTCGTCGATACATTTCAGTTGACTCTTTAGTTAGCTTTATAAGGAAGCTCGGTAGATAAACTCAGACCACCACGAACGAGTAGGTATCTTAGAGAGTAAACGACGTACGTACTTAGAAGTTAGTTTGTGACTCTTCTTTTTCTTAGGGTACCATCCGCTCTCGCAGTTCGGCAATCGTGTTGGCAATTTGCACTTTTAATACAGTTTTTTTTTGTTTTTGCATTTGGATACAATTATTACTTAAATTTCAATAGGTATTCATCTTGCTGTGTGTTGTGTTAACACCTACCATCGACCTTTTCCGCATCCACCCAGGGTTGACTGGTAGGCATTATGTTTGCCCTTTGTTTCCTCTTTTCAGAGGTGACATAAACACTTAAATAAATAAATAAATAATACTGAACAGTGACAGAGGGCTCATTTT
>DWPQ01000234.1:0-19201 GCA_018251795.1 Perichares adela
TAAATTCATATGTGTACAATACAATGTCAAAAAGGTCGACAGTGATAGTGACGTCACCCATTTTTAAATCATTTAAGGAATTTAGTTGTGACACACTCAAGTCAGCTTCAGCTTACACTGAGTCAAATTATTTTTTATAAATACAACAGTGTTAGGTTGAATCTTGTGTAACAACAATTGTGTTAGAATGAGATGAGGCAAAGTACGCTCTATATTATAATTTTTCTTTTTGACCCCCAAGTCCTTTCCTACAGCGTTATTTTACTCTAGAATTATTCAATCATTAATACGTATACGCATCAATTCATAATTCATTTGAACCAATAATTATGCATTATTTGAATCATTAATTCATTATTTACTAATTAATAGTAGTCGTAAAATAAAATGAGTGCGTGTAAACTCAAACGTGGTTTAAGTAAAATTTGTTTAACATTGTGACAAATGATGATTAAGAAAAAAAAAAAAAAGGAATATTTACCATTTCGAGCTTATTTATTTCGATCATTGTATATAATAAAGACATTCATTATAATAATAGCTGTCCCCGCAAACCTCGTTTTGCCATACAAATAAATATAGTGAAAAATTTGACAGAATGGTGAAAATTAAGGGTTGTATGTATGTTTTAGTACCACATCATAAAATAAATGTAGACCGTAAAATAACAATAATAATATTTGGCGTGGGCCCTCCCTTATAACTTAGGGGTATAAAAAATAGTTTACAACCTATTCTCAGACCTACCGAATGTACGTACTAAATTTCCTAAAAATTGGTCAAGCCGGTTTGAAACATTTTGGCAACTAATCAATCAAATCAAATCAAATCAAAAATCTATTTATTGCCAGCTAAACATACAAAATATACATATATTAAACTTAATCTAAGTGTGGCAATAGGGTTCGCCTCAGCTAATGTTGGCATGCACACTAACACTGTGAATCGAGAATTTTATACATATAGATAGATAGATAGACAGATTAATATTTAATTAACATTATAGTTAGTCGTAGTTGGCAAGTCCAAGTTAGCCAGTCGTTGTATAAAGATCTTTGTAATTTCTTATCTAATAAACACACTTTGAATTTGTTTGACCTGTGATTCTTTTTATAGATAGAAATTCCTTCAACATTCTATCTTATAGTATTTCACGATACTACATTTGGTCATAAATATTAAATATCATAAATAATAAATACAGTAATAAACGAAACGTACCTCTCTTTCTATCTTCACTAACTTATATTTCCCTCTCAACTTCCGTTTCGCCCGATCACAATTTCCGTTACGCATTCACCAGCTTACTCCCCAAATCAAGTGTCGTATAGTTTAACTTTAAAAACCTTTAAACCTATTTCCAGCTGACAATCCAACGAAGGCTTACAGAACAGTTAGTCAGTAGTTGTTACAAAAGCCTTTGATTGTGTATGGCACAATGCTGACGGCTAACCTAAATTGATATGACGTATCTTTGAGAATACACAAAACACTGGAATGGTAGAATTGCTAGCGTTTATCAAAGCGGTACATTTTGGTTGTTGACGAGACATACTAAGCTCATAACACGTTGACGTTCCACAAGGCGGTATATTAGCACCACGGCTCTTTTGTGTAATGCTAAAAGATACAATTTGTGTAACAATCACATCGCTTTTATAACGATTAATTATTTGATTACTTTGTCATTTTATAATTCTGTATATATTCTTTATTGTCATTGTACACGCTTGAATCAATTCTCTTGTATTATTTTTCCAATTTCTAGGTTTTCTGTAGACAAACAAACAGCCAAAAATTGTAACAAATGTTGTGTTTGTTCCAAGATGTGTCTATAACGGATGGACTGATCTTGACGAGACTTTCACTGGAAGATAGTGAAGATTGTGGAACAACATAAAGAATAGGATTATTTATATTGTTCCACAATCTTCACTTCTTCTTCTTAGGATTCCCGCGGGATTCGGAATAATGCGGGAAAATCTTTGCGATACTGATTTCCACGCAGAGCCGCGCACACAGCCAGTATATAATATGTTCAATTGTAGAACAAAATGTAATCGTTTCGATGTGAATCAGAACCTTTATTTAGCCCCGTAAAACCAGTTACGGATCCCCACTGAATCAGATGTAGATTTAAAAATAAAAAGCTGGGACTAGAAAATATTTGAAAGAGAAATGAATTTTTGAACTTGGCCCGCCGGGCCTAAAGTTTAAACTGTATTTGAATTGCAAACTGAGAGATAAGGCGGACACTGGAAATAAAAGAAAACCTTTGCGTTTTGGGTCGAGCCGTCAACCTATCTGCATATACGATGCCTTCTGCAGGCTTTATAGCGGCAACTGTATGTCAAAATATGTATAATCTATACTAATATAAAGACTAGCTGTCCCCGCCAACGTTGTTTTGCCATATAAAAGTTGGTGTAAAAAGATTAGGGTTGGTGATAGGAAGGTGAAAATTGGTGGTTGTATGTAATTTTTGGTGCCACATCATTAAAATCAATATATATTTTTTACATGAAATAAAATAAAAAATGTTGGGCGTGGGCCCCCCTTATAATTTAGGGGTATAAAAAATAGTTTACTACCTATTCTCAGACTTACCGAATGTATGTACAAAATTTCATAAAAATCGGTCAAGCCGTTTCGGAGGAGTTTGGCAACTAACACTGTGCCACGAGAATTTTATATAGATAGATAGATAGAAGAGAAAACTCATCTAAAATAATTGTTGCTTATTTTTATATGACACTATTAAATTTCCTCTTTTCCATATTTTAGTGTTTTAGGAGACTGTTGATAAATTTAAATTAGGTAATGATATTCAAAAGTTTAATTAAATTGAATTACGGGATTAACATTAAAGATAATTTTACGGAAGGAAGCGAAATTTTTATAGTAAAAATTGTACTTAACTCTTGTTATGTTCGTCGCAATTTCATCCGAGGGCACCGCATTTTGATGCTTTATAACTTCCGAAAGGTATGCTGTAACTCTCAATACCAACAACTTATAGGACTCGTAAAATCGAAGGTCTCAACCCTTAGAGACCACCCAAACGGTTAGAGATAGTGTTGACGTAATGATAATTTACTATACGTATATAATAAGAGATCAGATCAGAATCCGGCTAGAAAAGATTTCACGAGTTAGGCATAACTTCATTGATACATAATGGTTTAAGTTGTGAAGTCCCTGATGTGAAATCGTAAGATACCCACCAATTTATTGTCACATATTTAATTTCTACCTTAGAAAAATATGTTGCCAAAATAGAACAGTACAACAAATTTGCTATAAAGAACAAGTAAGTACATACAATAAATTAACAAGTCATACGTGACGAAGCGATGTTCACTCGGCATTATATTGCAGCTCACGAGCAAGTTTCGGACTGATTTTAATTCAAGCCCTATGAGGTATACTATTTCATTAACATTTTTTGTTGAATTATATACAAGACAAATGCTAATTATCTACCAATTTTTTACCCAGTAAATTAATCTGGCCGTTAAGCCACCAATTTTTTTAACTTACTGTGGTTGTCATATTTTATTATTACGTATATTAAATACGATCCCATAACACAGAAATACTTTGTTAATCTTTTATTTCACAGTAGTTAAAACTGCTTATTTTGATAGATTGTCCATATCTATACAAATATTATAAAGAGAAAAGATTTGATTGTTTGTTTATTTGTATTGAATAGTCTCAGAAACTACTGGACCTATTTGAAAAAATATTTTGCCATTTGAAGCCGCCGATATTATCCTTGATGGACATAGGCTTCTTTTTACCGAAAAATGTTTCATTTCTACGCGAAAACGGGTAATAGCTACAAATAATATACATAGCAAAACGATTAGATACAATAGGTGACTTGCTATGTGAGGAACAAAAATAGGCGTTTGGATAACCGAGCGTCGCTACACTAATAGGGGCGGCGGCTGGTATAATTTACAATATCCAATGTAAAATTTAAGATTCCCAACCAAATAAGTAGCAAGTAGTATAAATTTCTATTCAGCTTATGGAACTACATACAGATCTCAGAAAATTTCAAGTTCTCTGAAATTCTCCCTCTTACCGCTTATCTATACTTCTATACTAATATTATAAAGTGGAAATATTTGTATGTCTTCCCCCAAAAAATAAGGGTGCGTGTACTTATGTACGCGCGTGAGAAGTTATACTTCTTTGGCATCATTAAAAAATAGTTATTAATTGTATGCAAATAATAAATTACAATAAAACAATGAAAGACCTGGAAAAGGATAGTCAACACAGTCAATAAAGTTCGGTTTAAATTTGAAATATACACAATTTTATCACAAATATTTTATAACTTTATTAATATGACACAATTTTCTCACAAATATTTACGAATAGTAAATATATTAAGCAAAATATTTAATTTAAATCACTACTGAATATAATTTATCAGCAAATATATAAATCGCACTTATATATATGAAACTAAAACATACGTGTCAATGTAGACACTAGTAACATGTGGATAAATACAATGAATATGAAAACAGTGAACAGAGGCGACGATGGTGCCAACATGCGCGACTAATAGAGGTTCTATTTTGTTGGTATCTTCGCTGAAACTTCATACTGTTAACTTTTGTGTGACGAATCTTAAAATTTCACTCTCATCATTTTTTCATAACACGCCTAAAGAAGGTTAACTTCAAAAAATATTGGACCGATTTAAATGAAATTTGGTATATAGCCTTAGAGATAGTCTATAGCCTTTAACAAAAAAAGAACTATTTATTCATAAAATGCTTACAAAATAGGTATATTGTATAAAGAAATTGATAAATAAGGTACAATGAACAATAATAAAAATATGAAGGAAATACAATAAATAGGAAAACAGTAAGCACTGTGAAAAGGGATCGCACCCAGCACTTACTGTGTTGGTGAGCCACATCACTTGTACTCTGTGCGTACCTTCTTTTTATTTTGTGTCGTGTAGTTCGGTCAATCCATCAGTCTTTTTATTTTTAGTCATACACATTTCATTACGTACATTAATCGTTATTGTTTAATTTTAATTCGCGTGATAGAGCACCAATTCAAGCTGCGCGGTACTGAATATAAATTATTACAACAATAATAAAAATAAAACATAATAAGATACAGTATCATTTTAAATGTGCGCTGCCACCTAGCAGCTGGAAAGGTAGTAAGAACATAGGCTGTTTTTCTAATGCGAAAAATGGGCTATAAGGGATTGTAATAGGAGATGAAAGTTTATGGAAATTACTATCCTACATTTTTCATCGTAGAATTCCCGCGGGACCAGCTGGACGAGCTTTGTGGTAGTACCCTGATTACTATTACTATCACGGTTTATATCGGATAATGAAAGCCTTAAACCGGTTCAAAAGTGGAATTTTGTTTACAGCTCCTTATTACTAGTCACAATAATATTGGGTTACCTGAGACACTCGTGGAGGCAAACATTACTTTTATTTCCCAAAAATCTAAAATTTTGCATTGAGTCACTTTCGTTCTCGGTGCTATATGATAATACGTAAACTGGGAAACTTGTTAAAAATAATACACGAAAACTATTTCGAAAGCTACCCACTGTTTAAAACGATAAAGGGCTCATAACACTTATCTGGCCTTTTCACAAGTGCAACAAGTGTCTTTTTGTTTTGAAGTTTTAGTGCATTTCTGGATAAATCTGTGCACCAAGCTGTTTCACTTTCTGACAGAATAATCGGCAATTTGTACTAGATCTATCAGTGCAGTTCTAAGCCGTGATCATTTTATTATCGTCATTCGTATTAAATCAATTTGGTTGAATTGTGTAATATCTTCCAATGACACTTTTTTTTAAACTATTTAATTTAATTCCCATCGCGTATCCCACACCATGCTCCTTAAATGTTACAGATTCATACAAATGATATATATGAGAATGATCCTGATTTGTAAGTAAGCGGGTTTATGTTTAATAGGTTTGATGCAAGTGTACCACCACCGCCATTACCAACCGGAATACATAGTATATCAGCAAGCAGTGCCACAAAACGCAGATTAGAAATTGAAGGTAAGGATATCAAAAGTTAGGTTTAATAAAATAGGTTAAGCCTTATAGCCATTAGCAAATACAATAAATTACAACAGCCCTTAACATACACTAAACAAAAGTCAAAAAGAATTTTGCTAAGCGATAAAAAAAGAGCTTGAGGTTACTGAGATATGTAAGCCTTAGCGAATATCAGGGATTCGGGACGAATCATAAATAAAAATTTGGCAATTATTAACAATATTTAATATTAATCACCCCACTTCAATGGAATTGTTCTCTAGTTTTTAAATTAATATTAAGATTTATTTAAAGCTTTAACTTTTAGTTTGTAGTTGCATTATTTGCAAGCTCTTTTTATTAAGAAACACATTGTTTCTCTTATATTTTTAATTGGCCCCAAAATATAATAAGTGGAGAAACAGTGGATTATAAAACTACGGTTTCCGTGTTTATCAAATCATTTAAGTACAGTCAAAGCTCGTTATTATTATTACAAATAAAAAGATATTTCATTGACGGTATAAAAATTATATACACGTAATATTTCTTAATAATGTAGTATGTATTCATTTTAAATTAAATTTCAAGGCCAATGTTTATGTAAATTTTACTGGTTGAAAGTTATTTGACAAAAGATGTCACTGTTTAATTAATTTATTTGAATTGCAAGATAATGTATTGACAAAAATTTCGATACACGCTTTGTAAAAATTCAAAATCATTTATTCATATAGGTATCATTGATACTCTTAAGCACGTTTGCCTCTACTACCGTTTCGAAAAAATATATTAAAGCATGATTATTTCTATATTAATGCAACATTATTGTAAAATAAATATTTAAACATTTTCGATTTACTAATGTTAATATATTTTTTGTGAAGAAAAGTTATGGTTATGGAGTTAAAAGTCAGTATCGGATTGTGTAAAATTTGTATGTTTATCTAGTCGTTTCGAATAACTTTGCTTCATTCGGCACTTTGGTTTATGAGTTTATATATATGCGGTTTCCGGGAAAATGATGAAAAATATTAATTCTAGAAATAGTCGCGGAGGGTCTGTTAGTTATTAACAATATTATCAAAAATGTCGTATTCCATATTCCTTTTAATACAACGAAATTGGTAATTTACATTCTCAGTATTAATTATTTTAGCATATTGACATCACGTTTTCCGGCAAATAAGGAGCTTTGAGTGTATAAATATGTAATGATAAATAAAAAAAGACAAAAGTTGTTAAAAAATGTTGAAATAAAAAGACTTAACAAATATTTGCATGCTTTCTTGTAATTTGATGCAAAGAGTAAAATCTATATTTTCCAAATTTGATTAATTGTTCCATTAGATTATAATAAAATATAATACAATTGGATGGAATTGGACTTTGATGATAAAAGAAGATGGATTATTATATTTAATAATTCATATACTAAGTGCTCGAATTTAGATTACAGTTTGTTACGTTCTGGAACACACAAAAGTAGTATTTAATAGTTCAACAAAATCAAAAACGTATTTAAATTGGGAACACTTCCAGCGTAAGTGACACACTTTATACTAGTAAAGTCTCTAAGCTACACAGTTGAACAATAATTTGGACATAAAATGTTTTCTGAAGTGCGTTCGATAAAACTAGTTAATGGTCGCGATGACTGCGCGTTTTCCGCCGATCTATGGATGCTACTGGTATTTATTCTAAGCGAAATAGATATAACGATGCACCAAATAAAATGTGCTTTCTGATACTTACTTCCTTAGTCACTTATGCTTATGCCATAGTGATGCAAAGAAATATCTAATATTAACTCTTTAATATTAATTTCTCTTTTATTTCTATTATCTGGCTCTAGTCGCGACCGTTTTAAACATTAGTGACGTGATTATTGCATACGGCAAATAAGAAAATATTTTTACACACAACCACCCACATTTTTCATGTTTTTATAAACATCCAAGAGATTTGTTTAAAAGTGCAATGCGATGAATTAAAATATTTCTAAACTTCATTCATACAACTTGAAATCATTATTAGTCTAACTTAATTACTGCGCAGTGAAGCGAAACCTGCGATGTAAAATCCCGCAACATGACGTTAAAATTATAAATCTAAAAAAATTCAATTCCATGTTATAATTTCCCCAATGACTTCCTACTTGGTTACTAGAATACTGATTGGCGTTTAGTTTCTAAAGCAATGGCTCTTGCGTTTCTCAAATAAAAATGTCAACCAGCAAGCATGTACTTACGACTATTGAATTTGTCACCAGTGTAGTCCGACGACACGGAAAGCGTAGATAATATTATACTTCTCCTATGCTTAAGATTATACAGAGATATTCGCTAATTTTTCTTTGGCTTGGCGCTCATTGATTTTGTTCTCAGCCGGTCCATCGAAAATAAGGAAAGCAGAGGACTCCAGAAATGATGGCGAACTTTGCTCGCGCTGTCTGCAACATCAGTTCAGGTTTGAAATATCGTATGCCTTACAATATTGTCAGCATGGACCTTTGATACGTCGATATATAGTTTACTTGAGTCAATGCTTTAATCATTCCAAACCACTAGAAATGGTTATCTATAACTTTGAGCTCATATAAAGTATGGAAGGGAGAGTCTGCGAGTATGAATTAAGCGAGCAAAGCGCGTGATAATGTCAAAGTAAAAATGTAAGCGAATTTTAATACCATTATATTGTAAAAGTGTCTCTTAGATCGCTTTAGCTTGAAATGTATTTAACATAAATAATTGAATCGGGGATGATCACGAAACGCGCATTCAGCATCGATTATGTATTCAAAAAGCAAATGCTATGCGAACAAAAAATCAACATGCAGGCTAAATGTATAAATCGGGAAGGTTTTGGGTTTGGAAAAATTTAATATTTGTTTTGCCGATCCCCGACTATACGATGATAATGTTGAATATCCATTATGTTTTGTTTGATAAATTTTCTAATTTATGTTATTATTACTTGGTTTTGATTTACTTTAGCTTTATATTATAAACATTATTAACAGTGAATCATAGAAGAAAGTTAAAGAAGCGTTGCACATCAGAGTCTTGCGCGGCGACTTCACTTGCGCTGGACGTTACGGCTATTGCTAACTAACCACGCGGCGTCTGATTGCTACACTTCCACATTATTTTACTCAGTATTATTTATATTTTTAAAATTTTGTTTGTTCCGGGCATATCGGGAATGCATATATAAATGTATATGTATATGTATATATTTTATTATGTAATTTGTATGTATTTATTGTATCACATATAGGAGGCAATCTATTTTAAGGAACATTTTGCTACTTAATCATTTTAAACCTAAAATAAGCCATCAGTAAATTGATTTAATCTTGAATGTTAATTGTTTGTGAACTGGAATAAACAGTTATGGAAAATTGAATCTAGGTAATGTTTTTTTTATATACTTGAAATGTTATACTACTAAGTAGATTATATATATGTATATATATACACACACATATATAGCCAGTTATACCTGTTTATAAAACTCTTAACATATTTTTTATTTTTTTAGGATTGAAGCTTACAAACAGGAATTGCAGCAATTAGAAATTGAAATTGAATTCCAAAAAATTCTTCTCACTAATAAGGCCAATGAACAAGATAAACTTAAAGGTGTTTTAAGATCTTTCGTTCGGTCAGACGTTACCCGTTTGATAGAGGAACATGTGGAGGTAAATATCTTTTAATTAAAATTTTCTGCTACTAAATAATCTTTCTGACGTTTTAATACTAGTTAGTTGTAGGAGCATAGGCAATAAAATGTTCGAAAAAGTAAAGAATTTAACAAATACATTTTGCTGCAGCGCGAAACCTGTCCAGAAAAAAAAAAATTAGCAATGCAGGCAGCGCGTATCCTGGATTTGCATAACCTAGTATCAACTTTACCCAACGTCTCAATGGTTATGCAGCTTTACAAAAGACAAAAATTCATTAAGTCTCATAATGTGGCTTGGCGTGCCGTGCGAAACTGCGGTTAGTTAATTTTTACAATTCAATAAATTTAATATTAAACATTTAAAATTACTTATGATAGCAGCCCAGACTTCCAGGATTTTTTACCGGGAAAAATGGTGAAATACTGTAACATGCGTAATTTGCACAATAAACATCGTCTATTGCTACTTGACTTCTGATTTAACAACTCTACTCTATAAGAGTAATAGGAGCAAGAAAAGTTGAATTATAAACTGTTAGAGTTAATTAGATTTAAACGCTGCGCTGCGCAGACAAATAATATTTACAAAGCGAAATTAAATGTACTCTCTGTGTTTGTTTATTATTTTTTCTGCGTCGTTAAGGCCTTAAGCGTTTAAGATAGATAAATATACGACTCGTTGATACTGCAAGCGCTAAGAAGGAAATACTGGATGTTAAATTCTTTCGTTTCAGCATTTAGAATGGGATTACTACTTTTCAGTGTATGTAATGAAAGGTTTTTTTTCGAACTTTAGCATTTCATTGCTAAACACCGACTTGGAAGTAAAGTTGTAGTTGTTGAGACTTCTTAGATAGGTCCAGGGAGGGCCATTCATCAGGATGTACTAGGGTATTGTATTATTGAGAGTAACTGTATATTTCGAATATACAGTCAATCCTCGATAAGAGAGAGTTTGGGACCGCGATCATTTCCTGTTTTGTGGAGGTTTCTCACTAACTCTAGTTTCTAGCTTACAGGAAGAAATAGCCTCACTTATCGAGGTCTTTAAAAGTATGGCAAACAGGTGTGTTACTAACAAAAAAAACTTACGTTTGGGAATAATTTATTGAAATAATAGCTGACTATAAATATATTTAATTTACTTAATTTTATAAGCATATTAAATTAAAAAAAAACTTATTTTTTGTAATTTAGTTTTTACACTTTTACTGTTTTTCAAGTGTGAACATTTAATGAAATATGGTATTATCATCGCCGCATATTCACGTTTAAATTAAAAAATATATTTGAAAATTCGTTCGTTTACCCATTATGAGTTTTAGTACACTAACTTTCTTCTCAATTGCTATGAATTGACTGTAGAAGGATTGACTAATTTTGGTTCCACGAATTAGGTATAATAAACCAAGAATAGGTCATAGAGTACAATGTAAGTTCTTAAAACGATTGTACATATCGGGATCCGAATAGAACATGAATTCCTCGAAATTTTACAGCAATTCATAAGTACCTAATGTTAAATACGTGTACCCGTCGTTTATAGAGGTACAGGCAAGTTGCAACCCCCCTTATGAGGTTTTAGGAAGGTAAATAACGGGTCCTGGCAAATAATCTCACTAAGAGTTTTCTCGCTTATCCAGGTCTCTCTTATCCAGTTTTGACTGTACATACTATAATTTAATACATTTAAAAAATATAATTTAATAGGTATTCCGGAATGTTCGTGCCGTTTTTTAGCAAAATTAAAACTTAATTAAAATTAAATGATCGTACCATTTAAGTATTGGTATACATTTATTTACATCTTGTTTCCCGACGAGATGGACCGACGACCTGAAGAAAACAGCTGGTATCCGCTAGTTTCAGAAGGCCCAGGACCAGTCGGAGAGGCGCCGGTTAGGGGAAGCCTATGTCCAACAGTGGACATCTAAAGGCTTTTGGATGGATGGATACATTTATTAAAGTATGTATATAATGTACCATTCTGTTCCTCAACCTTTCTACTTCTTTAGCGTAGCTTGAAAATCCCGTCCATCCAGAACCTCTCAGATTGTGTGGTCCTAGTGAATTTTATCTCAACAATAGAAATATTTTTTTTCCATTAAGGGAATGTTGCAATGGTCGAAAACAATGGAAAAAGGGTAAGGTCTGGCAAACACGGTGGATGGGGTAAAACATCCCAAACAAAATCCCACAATTTTTGCCAAGTTCTCAAAGACAAATGAGATCGCGCCCTAACTGCGACGCTCTCCCGATTCGCTCTATCTGGGCGTTTTTGATATTCGAGTTCAAACATTCCGCACAGTTATTCTTCTTTCCTTTTTTGTGGCATTTTTGCCCTTTCAGAAGAAGAAAAGCAATAAGTGCTTGTAATGCACAGTATTTGCCACCATATTCTAAGGCGTACAGAATAATTACCGAATAGTAACCACACTTATTTCGAAATTATTTCAATAATCCTGATATATTCAGTCAGGTCTGTAACGCAACCGACCGAAAATTGGCATGAACTTTTCGGAAAACCCAATAGTTGTAGTGTGTAACGTAGTCTTATCGATAATATCAACTTTTGTATGAGTCAGTCAGGAGCTTGTAGACGTTTTGTTTGTCGAAATATAGGATATTTTTTGTAACTAGGATCTTCTAATACTATACTGTCAGTGCCAAGGGTAGTTCTAGATATTACATTTCTTATAGATGAGGACTTACCCGGGATCAAGGAACAAAGTTAAAGTGGAACATCCGGTAAGTAATGTAACTTTATTTAAAATGACTCGAGATTGTTTCTTTTGCTTTAATAAAATGTGTATAATTATATAAATTCTATGAATAGGGTAGTTGCCATATAGAGTGTCTATTTTCAATGCCCATTCACTCAAATTCAACTGGTTATCGAGTAAAATATCGTCATTTTGAATTTTATATTTTAAATGGAGTTAAAATGTTTGGCGGCCTAAGGTACCTTCTTAAAATAAAATTCACCTCAAATGATAGTACTTGAAGTAATAGATACACTTTTCACATCATAAATATAAAGCTTAAAAGCCCTTTTATTAGATTGTTATTCAAACGGCCTGCCATCATCTTACTGTACTATGTGAACAGCCTGTCTTCAAGTTATTGGAGAGGAAGAAGTCACTTGAAACCAAGTCTAGACTGTATGATAGGTGAACCATTCCTGAGAAGCCTTTGCCTTTTAAGACCTACCTTGCAATCCGTGCTTTGTGTACGAGTGCGTTGTCTTGTAAAAACGGAACAATCTTTTCAACTTTTTAACGTATCTGAGCTAACATTTTTTTTTGTCTCGTAATATAATGAAATTCCAGGAAATGGAAAAAACAATCTAGTCTATTTTCATCTCAAGAGCTTCATGTAGGTGCTCCATATGAAATTTTATCACAATCGATGCAGCGGCTTGGCCTTGATCAAGTCACAGACGGCATATGGTTTTGACTATTGTTAATTAAAAACAGAGTAAATAATAATCTATTTGATTATGAAATAAATGTAATTTGATATGAACGGTTAATAACTGATTATTTATTAATTATAAAAAAATGATAATAATTAACATAGATTATTAAAGGTTAGTTTTTAGATAAATGCACATTCTTGCATTATGCTTGATATAGCGTCCTATTTTGGTTATTCAAAATGTCCGCTTCATATACTAACGACGTTAAAATTTCTGGTACCTTTCATCTTTCGAAATTCCTCTGATTTTTCTAACTACACCTTTATGAGAGAAAGCTGCAGTAAAATAGTTTCCGATAAATGCATGGAAAGAAGGTACATTTTGCCATTCTACTTGAGTATTTTATTACGTATACGTCAATTCGTTTGATTTTATCCGAGAGCATCAAATCTTTCTGTATCTGTAATCACGGTTTTTTTTTTAAAACCAATAATTTGAATCCAGTAAGATTTTTAGAGACCAGACGCCGTTGAGCATAAACGACCATATGGTACTGACTGGCTCTCAACTATGAATGTATATGTAAAGGAAGCATGCGCGGTCTCTTTCATTTTACAAACGCATTGCGCATGCTATACTACGTCCCCTTATTATAATGAATCGGATGCTCGGATTTCTCTCGCATCGATTTTTAACTTGAAAGTTTGGCAATTTTATATAATCGCGTTTGTCATTAAATAATCTTTTTACTTTCATCTATAATGGAATGAATAAACAGATGGATGTTGTCACCTATATTAATTTTTCTGTTTATATCTGCTTGCTTGGTAGCCATGATCGGAAACGCAGGCAATCCCTCATAGGCGTATTATTTCTGTCTCAAACTTTTGATTCCAATTAAATTGATTTAATTAATAAGTAGACTGAACATGCGAAATATTTTAATTACTTCGTTTTTAATCAAGAATAGTCAAGACCATACTTTGATAGAGAATAATAATTGGAATATATTCGTCTATGTATTAAATTTGATAAAAATGTTTCATTGGATCAAACGGATGGGAGTAGTAGGCTGTTCTATACCGGGTCTTCTATTATGAAACACGCTATTTGACACAACTAAAAGAAATGAATTTATTGTTTAGGTATAATTGTCTAGAATCAATTACTTTCCGGGGTCCTCTTCTACTCGTACTATTGGGCGTTATATCATTTAACTTCGGTTCCCATTAGATGATTTTGAAAACTGAAATTATAACTTAATTTTCGTTTATTCAGTCCTTTTTCGGTCCTAAGCACGGACTATTTAGCTGATTTAGTATTTGTATTCCGAGAGTTGTTCCATCGCTTGATTTATTTATATTTACCCCACTTTTACGATCTACAAATTTTGAAAATGTTCTCTTAATAAATTAAAATAAAGCATAGGGCCCTTGGGTGTTCATTTTTGGACTCTTTGATGAGCTGTCTGATGTTAAGAATTGAATCTCGTACACTTTCAACTAAACCTGACTTTCATCAAAAGCTTGTTCCGTATCACTGTCCGTCACTGTAGTGTTAAAGCTGTTTGTTAGTGTAGTGTATTTTTTTATAATTTACTATTTTTACTTTATTAGAGAAACATGTACCATTTTTAATACGCTTGATAAAGTGATTCTTTCGATTCTTTTTGTTTTTTTTTTTGGTTAATGATTCAGATCATTCTTATGTTAACATCGCCTAGGTGTTTTAACACCTATAGCATTCTGCTTCATTCGTAGTGCTTCTGCATGTATTTAGTTTAAATTTTAAACAAAAAGTAGCACTCCTTGTGGCATTGTTGTGCATTGGCACTTGTGGCACTCCATTTTATCGCAATAAGCCGTGAACTACCCATGTAAATGAAATGATTAAGGTTGCGGCGTTTTGGTTTAAGCCATGCTCTACTGGGAAATGTAAGCGAAGTTCACATTAATAACAGGTTCAGTGGTGCTCGATTATAGATTTGTTGTGTGAATTTATGATGATGGTAAAAAGGAGGGGAGACAACACAACCATGTGGAACGCCAGCATTCGTACCACATCGATTGGAAAACCAACCAAACGTTATTGGAGATATGGTTAAAGTAGGAAAAAACTCCAGTAGAATGTCGTATTCTGCAGTATTTAAAGCATATCTGAAGTCCAGGGGTGTCAAAACTGTTAATTTACTACTATTTATGCCCTGATGCACGCCATCGGTGACTTTTAGTAGAACAGTATCCGTATTATGTTCCCACTGGAATTAGCATTGGATGTGATTTAGCAGGGCATTATGATAGAGAAAGTCACTCAGTTGCTAATGGACTAGTTGCTCTAGGACTTCGACAGGATTTTTCTAGGATTGGATTGATTTAGGACATACAGCTTATGGGACCAGTATCGACAGCGTCAGAGGGAATGGAGACGATAGCCATCCCAGCATCACCGTGCGCGATTAACGTAAAAGTTAAAGTTGAAAAATCGAGATATAGAACTTAAGAAAGTAGATTTCTGTTTAGGTTTTACTACGAAAATGTGAGCAAGTGTATCTTGCTGAGTATTCCCAGTGCCATTTGGTTTCGTAAGTGGTATCGATGTAGCTGCTGATGCTTAAGGAATCAAAACCGGATGCTGTCACTCAAAGAAAGATCAGGGACCAAGTGCAGACCAAAATCAAACAGCAAGAAAATAAATTATTATCAAACAGAGGACATAGCTCTTTTTGGATGGTG
Organism: Perichares adela; assembly: GCA_018251795.1. NCBI lineage: Eukaryota > Metazoa > Arthropoda > Insecta > Lepidoptera > Hesperiidae > Perichares > Perichares adela. Next base: position 15,896 of record DWPQ01000234.1, read on the forward strand.
AAAATCAAATACTTCCTTTAGAAAATAAAGTTAAATGTCACCAAACCTATGACACTATAACAGCATCTAGTCTAAAATGTAAACTATTACTAGAATAGCTTACAAGTATAATTTTAAAAATTTGCACGAATGAGAAATAATTAGAAAGTTTAGCAATTTACTCTGCAAACGGTTTTTGACATGTGTGTCATGGATGCATCCTGAAAATAGCATGGTCACAGAGAGAAGGGAAGAGACAACCTTGCATTGCATAAACAAAAAGCTACAAGTCTCGAGTATCTTAAAAGTGGGATACATTACTAAATTTTGCCTCTGTAGAATATTATAATTCCATTGTGATCGCCTGTTGCACTTGTAGAAACCATGACAGGTTTCCTATAGACTTTTGATCTGCGCGATATGTCACCAGCTGAACAGTGGAAGATTACGAAAATTGAATGAAAAGTAAGCGGCTATAAAAAACAACAGTTGGGGAAAAACAAATGTTTTTCTACATTATTAAACAATAATCGCTCGATCTAGTGCAGTGGTTGGCACACTTATTAGCCAAAGAGCCAAATATGAACATCAGAACAATTAAAAAAAATTGATAGCCAAATCTTCTTGTTTAGTAAGCCACATGCGGCTCTGGAGGCGCATTTTTTCGACCACTGATCTCTAATGTAATCTCATGTAGTTTATCAGTGTTTTTTATCTTAGTCTTGCTTTGTAGTATCCCAGTGTATAAGTATAGTAAAAATATTTGTCACTGTGCCCTTAATCTAGAGAATAGTATAGATATTCAGGTAGTTATAACTTTGCTTCTCGGTTGGCCATCACCTAGAATACAGAAAAAAACATTTTTTTCGCTGAATCTATAGTTATGAATTCGTTATGAAACAATTAAAACTCCAATTTAAACTTGTAATTTGTCAAGCATCAGGGACCTGTTCAACAAAACTTATAATTCTACAAATTTGTCAAAAAGTTACATAATTGTCGGAATCTTGTCGCATTATGGTTAGTTTGAGAGTCATGAGAAACAAAAAAATATGGTCAGCTACAAAATCAGTAATTAATTTTATTAAGATTTTTTTTTGTCTATGGAGAATGCCTGTGCTCAGCTGTGGACTTTTATAAATATAACCAAATCATTTAATGACTTTTCAAAATTTATAAAAAAAAAGAATTATCTAATTATTCAACTGCACTGATATAATCTACATTTTCTAAACATTTAATAAGAACTTACTTTATGAATCTAATTTAATTTAGTTGTTGTATTTTAAATAACCAAATAAAGTTGGTTAAAATGAATTAATATTTATTTAATAGCAACAAGTTTGAAAGAAGCTTTCAAAATTACATAATGATTTAGCCGGCTAGTATTCATAACGGTACTGATTGTTCATAACGTTTGACACTAGTTTACGTCACCAAAATGGCGGTCATGCGCATTAGCAGTTGACGGGGGTTAAACGTAAAATTGTAAATACAATTAGCGAGTATAAAAGCAGTTTTTGCGACAAATTTGTAATTGTCACCTGTCACGCAAAAATGTTTGAACAAAAATATGTAAAATCGTTACTACAATTTGACAAATATGTAAATTTTCCGCCATTACAAATTTGTAATTTGTATTTTTTGTTTAACATAAACTTCCTGTCACCTATAAATTACTACTGTAAGTTTTGTTGAAAAGGGCCCAGGTTATCGACAAGAGAAGTAATGGGCAATGACGTTGATACTAGGTACCTAAGCATCACGATACGTGTTACGTTCAAGGCTATTTATTGGAAGTCAGACAGACAGTCAAGACAGAAGACGTATTCTGATAGATATTTCTCAAACTACAATCCTTCTGGGCTTCTTTCATCTTAACGAACGTCTATTTAAGATTAAACTTGATAGATGCAGCATATTTGCACAAAAATTAAGAGTAACATCCTAGTTACAGTCAAATAACAGATTTTGTGTTTATTTATTTATAAAATAATAACTATAAATAAATAGTAAAGAACTTTATGCAGTTGTTTCTGTTATGTGTCTAGAAATTTGTAAAGTAAATAAATTTCAAATTGTTCTTGTTCTGTGTTCTCCTTGAAGTTGAATCGAATTGTATAATTTACGATTTGTGTCTTCTATTTTTAATAGCGCTGCTGGCCCGTATATAGAAAGCTTCCGCGACGATTCTTGACCCGTTATGTGACAAGGCATGTGAGGAATCATGTGACCAGGCATGTGAGGAGTCATGTGACCAGTCATGTGATGAGGAATTACGTGACCAGTCATGTGATGAGAAATCACGTGACCAGTCATGTGAGGAATCATGTGATCCATTATGTGAGGAATCACGTGACCCGTCGTGTGAGTAATCACGTGACCCGTCATGTGAGTAATCACGTGACCCGTCGTGTGAGGAATCACGTGACCAGTCGTATGAGGAATCACGTGACCAGTTGTGTGAGGAATCACGTGACCAGTTGTGTGAGGAATCACGTGACCAGTTACGTGAGGAATCACGTGATCAGGCATTTCACCAGTGATATGACCAGTCATTTGACGAATCATGTGTCATGGCAGGGTAAGTTATTTATTAGATTTCCCTGCTTACGAGCGGTTCTGACCCTGTCTCAGCAGGTTTGGTATGATGATTCTTTGGGATTGTATTATGTTGAATAGATCAATAACGTAGCAACAGTGCCATCAGTCGGATCCTTGCAAAACAGAATCATCGTCACCGTGAGACAACTGGTAAAGAAACGTTGTAAGTAAGTTACATAATAGTGAAGATAAGATTAATAATTATTTTTGTTACTTGTAAATTATTTGGTTAATTATTATCAGTTTCTTTAATGGTTTCGGTTATAGAAATATGGAATGTGTTTATGAGAACTTGAATTACGTTTAAAATGTGGGAGTTACCGTCTATATCTCCTTATATTGCTTGCACGCTGCAGCTTTATGGTGGTTCCACACGTGTTATCTTACAACATCAAGTCTCGTAAAAGTCCAAAATGTACATTAAGCCAACTCCAATCTTGTTAATTTTGTTTGAAAACCGTATAAATATTATTTTTTCTTATGGAGTTAGGCTATGACGTGTGGAAGCACCAGAAGTAATATTTAACAAATGTAATCAATTTAGTGAATTTGCTTCTTACCTTGCGCTATATATTTATATGTTAATAAAATGTGTGCGTGTGCATTGAGTGAGCACCCTAAGAAAAATTAATAAAACGCTAGCATAATTTAGTAAAAGTGTAAAAACAATTGTAAAAGTAATCCCACAATTTGTAAAAAGATAAAACGCGAGATATATCAGTT
>DWPQ01000235.1:0-19164 GCA_018251795.1 Perichares adela
GGGGAGCTAGCTTAAGAGGTGTCCATCGTACAGAAAGAGAAAGCAAATGTTGTAACGGCAGTGTTGGATAGGATATACATTTTTGTATAATATACATATTTACCTATATTTCATGTCAAGGGAAGATCTCCAACCAGACTACGTCGTAATGCCATCTTGTATCTTTTTATAAAACAAGCAGTTTTTAACGTCAAACGTTGTTTTGAATGATATTAGTACATCCATCTCAGATGTCAAAAGTAGCAATACATCTACGAGTACCTCAAAAAGCACTACATTTCATAACGGACTCTAATTATAAACGAATGTCATTCACGGAGTCAATGACCGGTCCTGCTGAACGTTAACTGCATAATTACAGTTGTAGATATGTTTGTTTTGGTAATAACCATCTCTCGTTGCACTGTCGTTTCGTATTCTAGATTTACCATAATTACAAAATAAAAGTTAAATAAAACATGAAGAGTTAAGCTACGATAAGAAAAACAAGTGGATGGAACAGCTACAAGTGAAAACGGATGAGTTACTACAAAACGTTCATTTAATTAGCACTAAAGCTAATAGTAAGTAGATTAACGATGTAATTATAGTGAACGAAGCGTCTTCTGCATCATCGTTAACCGTAAATGCAAATGGCCGGTCCGTGTACGGTGTACGAGCGGGCAAAAACCCCGGTGTCTTCCCGCTCGACGCTCAACGCCCAGTTTCCTAAGCAGTACTGCCACATTCGGATTTGAAAGCCACTGGCGCGGTTTCTTTGGCAGCCATAGCTTCTATAACGTGTATCATTTCCTTTGCTGACTGCTTGACTTGATCAGTCAAAAATAAAGATAGGTTAAGCTTTCTTATACATATTGTATGTAAAGGAACCATTGATTTGTATAACATTAAAACGTATCTGTGAGCATTATTGTAGAGATCGTCGATATCATTTGTCAACAGACTTCACTTTTGAAATAGTCATTTAATGAAATAAACAGATAGATATTAATAACAGATCCAGTGTCGCGACAGCGACGCGCTGGCAAGTAGTAGGGACGAAATGACAACGCAAAGTGCGAAACACTATGTATTATTGAACTAGTTTATTATTACTGCGATGTTTTTAAAATTGATCACAAAAACAGTCCACTCATTAAAAAGCTAGATAAATAAAATAACTTTCCAAGTTATAATTCAAATTTAGTGTTCTGCATCGCTAGTGCTGAGTATTGACCTCACGGGTCACAGCTGCTAACCGTGTGAACAAGCTAGTACCCACTTATAAGTACGTAACAGGAAGGCTATCGAATTCGGAATCCCATGCTCTTACTAGTAATATCTAGGTCGTGTAAGCACTCAACATAAGCTCGTGTCCAAGCGACGGTCAGGCAAGACTAGCTTCAATAATTAAAGTCATAATCATATCGTCTACCTAAAGTAAAAATCGAACTTGGGATCGCTAATAATACAACGTCATTACAAAATTCACTGCCGTTTCAATACAATAGATAACTTATGCGAGTAGATACTTAGATAGAGATTTAGTTTGAATCTTATTTTCCTGACGTAAGAAGATACAAGAAGTCAATGCATTGTTTTGGTATTATTGATCACTTTTTATGAGAGGGTAAACCGATTTGTCATGTATTCGTCTGAAGCAGTTCATCTGACTTCCTATTCCCTCACGCATGCGACAGATCTTTACTGCTACTCACAGCAATCGAAACATAGTCGTAGCGTAAGTCAGGATTCTGTACAGCGCTATCTCTTGAGGAACCGGGTAAACAATTTCAAAATACTTGATTAGTTTTAAGTTATCACTTCTGTCGGATGTCTAGAGACAGACGCGTAGGTTTTTTTTGTTCAAGGGGATTGTTTTCTTATCTATACGAATATTATAAAGAGGAACAATTTGATTGTTTGTTTGTTTATTTGTACTGAATAGGCTCTGAAACTACAGGACCTATTTGAAAAAATATTTAACCGCTAGAAGCCGACATTATCCGTGATTAACATAGGCTACTTTTCTACCCTTTAGGGAAGTCAGCTAGTTGGTAATAGTGACATTCCTTTGAGAGTGGCTGCGAGGTACTCTTGTGTTGTGTACTGCGTGCCTCTACGTCAATGGACAATGGATTTTCCCTCTCGTACAGTTCTCGCATACGATGTATTGCGACACGATCGCGTTATGTTCGGTGACAATGCGCATGTCCACTGTTTTTACATTCACACGTGTTGGTCTAGTTCACAAGCGATGGCGGTGTTAAAGGCGGGTCCCATGTATTACTTGCTGCGTTAGACGTTTTATCGTGAGGCTAATTTAAAACTTTTACATTAATGTAGTCTATACGTATGTTAGGATCACAATAATAATGAACATGGATTTTTTTTAAAAGTGATGTATTTTGGGTTTGTGATACTGTCAGTGAAAAATCTTCGGCACATTCATAATTAAATAATAATTCAGGTGAAAAAGGCAAGAATTATTACTCTGAGATTTCCACACGTAGTTCTAGTAAAGTCCGTGCATATTAGAAAGTAATTTTAAATAACACTGTATGTTGTAGTAATTAACTAATTAGTATTCGGTTGTTTTTTTAATTAAACTGATTTAATAGTACAGTAAAAATATGTATAAAATAAAAAAAAATATATAGCTTATCGCTTTAAAATTGTATTGAAGGTATGAAAAAATGCGCAATTGTAAGTTTCGTGCAAGAACCCACGAAACGCCGTTTACGGTAAGTTCGTGATGTAGTACCTCCAGTAACCATTTGTCCCACACCAGTAACTCGCGTTCGTTTCGCTTCGGGAAACAATCCTTATGCTAACAAATAGTATAGTAACCGTATCCGAACGAATTGTTATTTGTTTTTAGTACATTTTTTTTACTATACATCCCTCTCTGAACCTACACCAATAATCGCCTTCATATGATCAAAACTGCATGACGGATAGACTGTGACAATGTAACGGGAATATTGCTTCTATTATTGTACGGCATAAAAGATTGTATATCTGTAAGTCAATGGATGTTGAATATTTACAATCCACCTGTAGCTAATTCGCTTGAAATCCCTAGAACAGATAGCGTTGCACGACTGTGTTGTTGTTTTTATATTATTTGTTTAAAATCCTATTTATTTAACTAATACGTCCTATTATTTAATCAAATCGATTTTTTATCCGTCCGCGACACTTATTAATGGCTATGTTCCTTGCTCATCAAGGAACATTGTGTGTACAATTGTTACATTTGTATAATACGTATTCCGAGTTATACATTTGGCTATCTAAAGAACGTGCTATATATAAATATATTAGTTCATTAGCACTTGCGGCAGACGCCAAAAATCGTTTTAAAAACTATCATAAAATTAGGTTTTTATTGGCGAGTCGTTTATCCGCCGCGAGGGTTCCTTTATGCAAACACTCAATGTCGTCTGCCGTAAATCTCTGGTACCAATTACCGTGCCTAATGGAATTTATATTACGGACGTTAAAGGGTGATTGCGCTCAATTTGCTGAGATTTTTATACGTCCCGGCTTTTAGACGTTTATGACCTTAAGGCTTTTAATTGCTGTTAACGTTTGAGCTTGTTTATACTTTGTCCGGAGAATTACGCGTAATTGGTGATTAACCGTTCGGTATGACTAAAGAAGAGTGTGTAATCCTCATCAATTATGTTGTAATTTGCGTTTAAATGCTGTTGTTGGTTTTGCTGCCAAAAAAGTAATTAGGTTTTATTGCGTTTTATTATTGTTAAGGTAAGGGCGCGACCTTCCCGAAATAATAACTAAGACGGTAAATAAGATACTTTTTCTTTCATAACTACGAATTACAAGATAATCCTTTATTAATACTGTTTACATGACACTTTCGTCAAGTTTATTTATAAATTTTCGTTATATGGTAAGTAATAAAAAATTAATACAAATGTCTAGGTATCTTATTCTAAAAATTATTCGTTTCAAACATTACAATTTTTAAGTAATACCTATGAAAAACCGAGCTAATATTATTTGTAGTTAAAATAAAACACCGAAACCAAATACCGTTGATACCACACACCTTTAAATGGTATATTATTCTTGGGAATCCAGAAAACGTGTGCTCAATTTCCTCCGGAATCGAACCGGCACTCACGCGCCCGCGTGCTGTGTATCACGAATCGATTTACATCGCTTCCCGCAGCTCTTGTCGATGGGATCGGCTCTCCCTAGGGATTCTTACTTTACCTATTGTTTAGAGGAAAGGATAATGGCAACTTAACTGCGATTACGGTATCAAAGTATTCAACAGACATATACATGAAAATTACCTTTCAAAACAATTGCCGACGGTAATATTGTTTATGGCAGCATGCTTTTATTGTCAATACACAGTAACTTAAGGTTACAGTTTACAGTTAATATGCAGTTGTAACGCAACCTAATGAACTAACTTCTTACACACAGGGGGTGCCCTTAGGATGCTCGCTACCCCTATTACTCGAACAGGATTCACCACCTCTTCGCTAGTTTAAGTTCTTTTCTGTCTGAGCATTCCTAGCTCGCCTATGTCCGCTTGAAGCTGTAAAGACCGCTGGGGCCAACAACAAAATGTCCATCAAAAACAACATTTAACACTTTGATGTACAAATTAGTAAAATTCCGTAATCTATCATTTCACTCGTATCGTTGTATTCCTAAGCAACGGGCCGGTGCGTAATTGACAACTGCAAGTTACGTCCAACAAATTTGTTGACCTCTCGTGTTGCGTAACATAGAAAAAGTAATGTGTGTACTGTTTCGCTCGTGCAATGGAAAGTGATCTATCATTACGCTAATCGTACTGGAGTCGGAGCGGAGGTACGAACGCATGCGCAGGCGCAGCGCGAGTCGTTGCGTGTGACCCGTGTTTTGATGTCTGTAAGGAACCGTCCATACTGATGTCTTCTCATTCCGATTTAAATTCATTACTCTTAATTTTCTTCATACTGACAGTTTGATTTTTAAAACTATTTTTAAAGTAAAAACTTCTATAGGCGCATTAAGCACTTTTGGGTGAAAAATGTTGTATAAATATTATATATGTTATATACTAATGTTGTAAAGAAGAAAGATTTGATTGTTTGTTTCTTTGTATTGAATAGACTCCGAAACTACTGGATCGATTTGAAAAAATATTTTACCATTAGAAGCCGACATCATCCGTGATGAACATAGGCTATAACCGCGAAAAATGCTTCATTCCTGCGGGAAAACGGTAATAGTTACAAATAATTTATACAGCAAAACATAATGCTCAAAAAAAAGTTTTATGTTTTTACTGTTGTCGACAGTCTTCAAAACAGCCACAGACTTTTTTCGACATTCAAGTCGGAAACCGATTTGTAACATTGCACGACATCGGTGCCTAGACAGTGCAACTCAATCACATCTGTAAATAATATTAAGCTAACAACAATCTTTCTTAGCTGAAAACGTTTCGATGAAGCCTGTCTGATGTCTGATGTAGTGTCTGATTAGCAAAGATAAAACTAACTGTTAAAAGTAAAGTACTTCTTGTATTGATCCTTGTGAGGATTTAAATAGGACCACCTCCATTGCAAGTGATATCTGGTCGTACCCTTCTTACAGGCCGCACGCTACATAACATCAAATGTTCACAAATAATGAATAACGTATATAAGAATGAACGTCAATGTGAACAACCGCTATTGTTTACTCACGCGCATTAGCTAAGCTATCTGTAATAATTTTTCGCTGTTTGATTATTGTGTTTATGAGATGCGTGATGTTTGATATTGTGTAATATCATACGAAAGGCTTACGAGCAGATGTAACAGACAAACATATTATTTAATAACATGAATGCAAATTGCTGTAAATAACTTTGTGTTCCGGTTGGTATTTTCATTATGTCACTCGATCATTCGGGCTGAGTAGTGTGTGTGTGCCTTAATATTTTGTGAGGGATGGTGCACGGTCTTATGCCAAAATCTCCAAAATTCTTGAACATTTCTAGAGACCAATTATGTTAGTAAAGTGTCGATTGTATCACGTAGAATTGGTACTAGTATTAGAACCTATTGGTATCGTGAACTTCGAAGCACCTGTGTCACTTATACTCCCGAGGCGCCTTTCTAAACGGCTCATCGAAGCACGACGGCTCACGCGACTGCCGCATATGTTACTGGGCGTTATGTATTGTTTATCATAAATCAATGCGCCTATGTAATTGGGCGGCTTTCTATTTAAATGTCCAAAAGTATTACGGCGAAAGTGGTGGTCGCCTGCCGTCTGTTTTGACTCGTTTTCACTTTCTTTTGACGTACAGTCATCCACGAACAACTGAAGAGGTAGTCGACTCCCTATTCAAGTATTGAAAGAAATTTCTAATGTGTATCCTTGTGACTTTCGATTACCATATTACGTAAAACTATGTACTTTTTTCTTTGTCTTTAAAATTCAAATTCAAAAATCATTTATCATTTGGGTATTTTGTTAATATACCTACTAATTCACGCCGTATTATGCTTCCACCGTTTAGAAAAAGTGCTTAGTCATTAAGGTGTTTGTCAAAGCATAAAAGCATTAAGCCAATTATGCAAGACTTCGGATAAATACATTTACCGTCACGCAGGTCACGGCGGGATTAAACTGATAAAAAAAATTAAGTATATAAATAAAATAAAAACAGAGATAAAGTGAAACATAGTTAATCTCTGAACTTATCAAGAGATTCTGTCGCTCGTGAAGCTGTAAAGGCTAGGGCCAACAGCACAATGTCATGTAGAAACAGACTTAACAAGTGATTGTGACGTTACAAGTTTATAACCTTTTATTGTTTCAATATTATCAGAATAACAATGAACAAGGGCTCTACTCCCGATAGCGTTTTTGTTTCTGTTTCGATCTTGATCCTGATTCGAACTCGATTTAGATTTCGTAAATTTGACCCGACCGAATCGAGTTGAGATCGAACGTTACCAGCGCCGTTATAGATCTGATTATCCGAGTACCCGATTGATGATGTCACAGTGAAGTATGAGAGTATGCATAAATATTCATAAATTACACAAAAATCACTTAATTATTATTGTGTTGTCATAAAACCCTGTTGTATATTTTAGTTCCAATTTGAACCACAGTTCAATCCTGCCCTTGTGTAGTTTTTGTAGGTGAGTACGGATTTAAGACATCATCGAAATAAACCCGAAAGCGTCGGGAGTACGCCCCCCGTTAGTGATAGTGTTGTTGCCCACCGTACTCGGTAGACATTTCACGATTTATTAGCGGAAAGGTGTTTATAATGATTGACATTCGCCTTGAAGGTACCGGTCGGGCCGGTCGCCGGTCGGGCCGCGTTATCGACCAGATTCGAGTGGCCATTTCACGTAATACACGCTAGACAAGTGCAAAGAAACGAGACGTGATGCCTGATGACGGCACAGCCTTGTAATTATATACAAACAAATGAAAGCTGTCCGTAAATCACTCCCCACTGTATATAAAATGATTGATAACGTTGATAACGTATCTGATGTTTCTAGTTATTGGAGGAATATCGGAATGTCTTTGGAAAGTTCTGTCCATGTTTATGATACTATTCAAATGTTTAATACGCTTTGCATTTTAGCCATTTAGCACCCGTTACTCTTATCAGTTATGGCAATAGAAATGAGAAAGAAACCCGCATATCATGTGATAGTGTTTTATTTTGGTATTCTATTGTAATTTCGGATGGATTCCAAGAAACAAGCTTATTGCGCGTAGCTATTTCTTTGCACGCCATGTGTTTCAGAAGCAACAACAGTATTTTCCATTCTTTTCTTATAAATATTAATTGAAATCTCAGCTTGGACACTTTCTGTTTTCTTTTTATTTATTTATTTGGATTACCAACACAATCTTGTTGTTTAAATGTAGGTACTCTTGTATTATTCTCAATTGTTTATCTGGATCGGTTGCTGGACACTAGGTTAACAGGTAACTGACGAAGCAATGAATCAACGTACATATTAGCGTTACGCAAGCACGCACTCACTTGTAGAAGATACAGTCCAACAATGTCCTTTCACTCCATATCATGTTTTCCGTTTATTACCAAGCCCTGTTAGTAAGTGGAAAATGACTATGTAAATAACACATCAAGTGCCAATAGGTCACGTGGAAACTTGACAGAACAAACATAGTTATCTGGTGATCTTCCGTGGACTCGTGATAAACTGAGGTGACGGTGACTAACGGGGCGCAGTTAACATCTGAGCCATTAACGTGAATCAGCGACTGTTCGTTATTAATATTGCGAGATTAATATAACTTACTCATACGGTGGTACAAGTGCGCAGTTTACTTCTAATATATCTTTGTTTGAAATTCGATTGGATTTAGATTATAACAAATGTTTAAATGCTTTAATAAAACCAAACGGTAAGCTACAAACGACGGTGAACTTGTATTAATTGTATATTACTGGATCCCAAAGCTGAAAGATGTAATTAACTTAATCAATTTATAGAAAATTGTAAATATTTTAAATGGACGTCGCGTACTAAAATGTCATTGCTTATACACAGTATTTATATTAACAAGGTAAATCGATTAAACCGTAAATATTTCTCAAGCGGATTTAATGAATTAGTAACTTTTCATTCGAATTTCACGGACCTATCGTCAGGTCTTTCCTAATACCTACTGTTCCTAGCAATCGTACTTTTCATGTGTTGAAATAAACCTTATAGGAAGCCATCAATAATGCATCGCCGCAGTATATGGGATAATGATGTAAGGCCTTACTGGGAACAATTTATTCCGGGATGTACTTGGCGATAGCATTCTGAGCATCACGCTGTTCTTTGCGCGAGCCGACAGCCTCTAGGAATCGATTCAAATAAACAACCTCTGTTGAGTACCCTTGAGTCAATTTCCTGCAATCGTTTCCAGTGCGTCCAAGGTGGTTAATAGGACAACCTGTTGTCATATTATCAGGAAAATTCTTCCTCTCTCTTCAAAATGATCAAAAATGGCTATAGCCACTTAAACAGTAGTTAAGATACAGGTTATATTACTTGCAGTAATTTAATTTCACTGGAATGTATTCGTGTAAGAAATTATTACTATTCGCTGCAGTGCAGAATATATTTGTGCAGTTCCACATATCTATTAGTAAAATTTGTTCACTATCTATACTATCCCCTTTTAGAAAATACTTAAATATACGGTTCGGCGGACACTGACTAAAAATATTTTTTGGTTACAGAGCTGGACGCAGAAGGCGGAATCCGCTGGCGCTGTATACAGAGGACGATGGCCACGACCTTAGCGACCTGGGCATCGGCACCTCTAGCACCAAGAGCAGCCTCAGCGAAGACTGTGACACACACAGCTTGGCTGTAAGTATTTACTTGTTATCTACAAACATTTCATTTCAGAATAGTTGAAACAACACTTTGTTTAATCCAAAAAAATATCATACTTTCAGAGCGATGGTATGGACCTGGACAAAAACCACTCAGACGTGGACAACATGTCAAATTGCGATAACACCCGCAAACTCGGCTCAAGCGCCAACGAATACGACACCTGCACGACCACGACTATTAGCTCTCCGGAACCGGAAGAGTACACTTACGAGGGCGCCATAGAGGGCTACAAATCTAGGATTATATCACAAACTAACAGTAACATTGTCAAAACAGTGGTTAACAATAATCTTAAAGAAAAATCACCCGATAAAAGTAACGGTGATATAAACAGAATCCGAACAACTGTTAGTAACAAAATCGAAGAAAAGGTTTCGTCTTTTCAACAAGAACGATTAAATGACACCAAAAACAACAACCAGAAGAAAGACTTGCCTAAAGTGGATATTCACAAAAGAAGAGAACAGTTTGAGAGAGAGAACTCTCAGGAGCCACAAACAAATAAGCCAAAATTACCTGATATTTCAAACAAAAAGTCTATAAAAGAAAGACTTTCTAGCTTAGAGAAATTTACGGAAGAGATGCAAGTCCAAAAGTCTACAAATGACTTGACGAAGTTACCTACAGACGTACGGCCTCTAAAAGAACGCCTGTCTTCTCTTGAGAAAGTAAAATCTGCCTCTACGGAAGTTGATAAAACCAAACGGCTTTCAAATGGTGACTTAAGTAATACTAAATCTTTGAAAGAACGTCTATCTAGTTTAAAAACACAAAAATCTGAAGAAGAAGTAAAATTTACTAAAGTGGAAGTCAAGGATGTATCGATGAGTCTAAAAGAACGTTTATCTTGTTTAGATGCGGCCAAAAATAAAGAGATTCCTAAGATATCAGCCGAAGAAGAAATTACCACTAACAGTAAGTTAACGGATCTAAACGTCACTGATGAACCAAAAGTCAAAATGTCAGATGATCCTGTGAAAACAACATTGTCAGGTATTGAGAACCAAATGCAAAGTTTTTGTCGTTCTCTTGATAGTTTAGACATAAACGGACAGTCTTCTCCAAATTCGTTTGAGAGAGTTCAGAGTTTAGAAGATTTCGATTGCGCCGATTTGCAAAATATTACCGTTCCAAGTGACATTGAAACAGAAGACAGTGGAATACACACAGCAAGAGACTCTTGTGTACCAGCGGATGATATTGCGGATTTGACTCAAGTAGCTTCTCCTTTTGGAGAACCTATGGTTGAAGTTTCCGAGTATGAGTCTTCTAACGAAGATAATATTTCGGCTTTAGAGCCAATAAAAATCGAAGAGCCCGCTGAAGTAAGCTCTGAACAACTTCCGACGCTAATTGCCGATGTCATAGTAGAAGAAATTGAAGAACAGGACAGCAAAACGGAAGATACTAATAGTGGAAGCAATTATCATCAAGCAGTGTCTCAACCGGAAGAATTAAGTGTAACTGAAGATGTAACAGAAATACAAATGGATAGAGAAGATGAAGACACATTAAAGAGTTTAGAAAATCAGGACTCCAGTGTAAGTCTTAATGAGCCTACGTCCACTTCATCGGATACCGATACGGTGGTGTTTCAGGGGAAGATGACTATACATTTGAACTTAAATGAAATACGCAACCATCTAAACACTGGTGCTGGAAGCAACTCTAACACTAACGATATTAGCACTAACAATTCTTCTAACAGCAAAAGCATGTCAATGGTAACTGTCTCTAATATTACAACTACTACTAACATTTCACCAAAAAATTCCATTAAAACGCTTAAAACATTTAGCGATAACCATAATTCACTTACTAATGACATTGATGTAGCAGCATCCTCTAAATGTTCGCCTATCAACGAGGTTGTAGGTATTGATATATCTCATCTTAATCATTCTACATCCCTTCACACCCATGAATGTAGTCAGAGCGAAGTACGCAGTAACAAAACAGGTACCGAAGTAGCGGTAAGTAACACGCAAGATTCTAACCCATTTTGGGAAAAACGGACCAAACGTTGTATAGAACCAAATAGACGAAAAACTATTTTGTTTATTAATAACAAGGTAACAGTTAAATCTTCTATGAGTTCTAGTAACACGAGTGCCAAGGAAAATGTTTAAAAAGCTTAGCATTTTGTTATTTTTTAAATAAATATCCACACCATTTCTCATTATTGCGTAGCAAGTTCGATGAGAAATGTCGTGATGGTCAGTAAATTTTCTAGAATTTTTATGATCTCGTATTTTCTGGTACGATTTCCGGTCTTCCGATTCCAACCCACCCTGATTGAACCTACATAATAAAATGCCTTACGTTTAAAAATATTAGGAATACTAATTTTTAATTATCATACACCATAATTTAACAGTATTTATGCCACTTAAGTAGGTTTCACGTTGTATCTAATAAATTTATATTGTGTTAAAACAAAGTAATGTTAAGTTGTAGTGGAAGTAGACATTAAAATTGGATTCCTTAAATCATTTTGTACCAGTAGATAGATAAACAGGTAATCGTGGACCCCATGGAATCACTTAAACAACGAAATTACAAAATAGAACAGTAAGTAGTACGTACACTCCTCATGATCACCGCCATTTAGAAAAGTTGTTCTTACAAGTGATAACTGTAAATTCATTATATCGAAAATATATGTTACACTGTTATGTATGTCTTTTATTTATGTAAATATGTATATCCTCTCATCTGTATCACCTTGGATGTTCATTTCTACAGATAATACTCGTGTATGTTAATTGGGCTGAATGCGAGAAATCAGAACGTAACACTTGAGTAAGGTGTGATAAAAACAATTCTCTTATCAACAAGACGCATATCTTTTGCAAATAGGGCCGTATCTTGTGATTATGGCTTAGTAGGGTAAACGTCGTCCGGAGGATAGGCTCCTTGATAATGCTCATAAAATTGTGCTGATGTTATTTTTAAAATATCTGTATCGATAGGAACCTTGCAACAGCTTTGGGTGATGGGTTAACCAGGTAAGTCAAGTTCCTCGTAGAGGTAGCGCTTCATTTTAACCTGCATTCCGCCGCATTGTGTGCTAACCTGAGTCATGGCGCTCTATGTATCGCTCTCGCATGTATACTTCATTAATTCTACAGGTATTTTATTTTAATTATTGTTTTCAGTGATTCTTTTTATTTGTGCTTTGTTATTATGATTTTAAAGCGTTGTCGTTGTTGTTTTTTGTGTTATAAAAAATGTATAAATTTTAAAGCAAATGTGTTTGACTCCACAGGTCATAGACGCCCTAGAATTAGCATTCAAAGAGTTAGATTCAGAGGATAACATAAAGATTGATACGACAATGGAAGATGATTCGTCTAAATCAGAACATGTCAAGCCAGATAACAACAGAAACAAACAACAGAACTTACTAGATTTTGATTTTGATAAGAAAGTGGCCGTAGCACCATTATATGAAAATATAGATATTTTCTACCAAAACTCTGTAGTTGATGGAGGTGCATTTCCACTGGACCTTCCGTCTAATGTTCTAGAACCTCCCAAGGAGAAACCTCCACCTCCCCCTGCTGATGACATGATTGAAGACGAATTGCTGGGAAATGTAAGTTTTAATATAACTTCATGACGTCTAAATTCACTGTAATAAGTGTGACCTGTGGTTACAGTTTTTAGAATTTTTAACTATTAATTATTCTCTTGTAACGAATAACAGTTCTGTATTTAAAATCATTTATAAAGTAACTCAAATCGTTTCAAATGGTATTCATTATTGTATTTTTTTTTATTATTTCGCTTAACGCTCACAAACTATTTTCATTGTTTACTTATACGGTTCTTATTTTTAGGGTAACTTCAAACACACTCGCTCAGCTAGACGAATCAAGAAAGAGATTCGCAACAAGCGTTCCAGTTTTCTCGGCATTGAAGGTCAAGTCGACGATAGCTACTTAGATGTCGATTTAAACCTTGCCCCGCGCCCGGATATAACTTCCTTCCTTCAGGAGGAGACGAAAATAGAAAAACTCCTGTACAAAAAGACGCTTTCACACGATATGGACGCCAAATTGAGAGATAGTAGAGATTCAGGCGTTGATGTAGATAGAGGACCTTCGGCTGAGGCTTGGTACAAAGGGCAATCCTCGCCAGAAACTTCAAACCCACACAGCAGACAAAATAGTGAGGTACGTGATACAATACAATGATGTATTCATTTAACAATACAAAGTTGCATTTTTTTCTAAGACAAAGATAACACAATTAGGATTATCATAAAAACCTTTAACATCTTGAGCTTCGCGGAAGACAGATAAGCAATCACATCTACTCAAATTTAGAAAAGTAGTATTTCATTAAATATTTTTTACATTTCTTTTTACTTCTAGAGTTCTTTCTAAATCATTTTCCAAACATTATTACTGTCTTTTACTGCGGTTTCTTTGTAGACATTTTTTCATTTACATGTATTTTATTTTACTCGTATTTGAGTTATCTTGATGTTGACATTAGATTTAAACTTAAAATTAGGGTCATGTATGCGCTGTTTTCTACGACCTTTTATGGTATGTGATTATCTGTAAAATGACCTACAATCGGATTTTTTTCAAAATGTGTGATGTAGAGTTTTAATAAACTTAAAAAAAACATTTAATAACATAAGGCTTGAAAGCTAACGTGTACTTCTAAATCTTATTATGATTGCATTTGTTATACGTTATAGTGAATATTCAAAATATGACTTCCAGCCGTATACCCACATAACAGTGACGTCAGACGAGGAAGAGAGCGCAAAGAACAAATCGGAACAGACCTTCAACAAGCAACTGTCGAACAAGCTGTCCGGGCTCACAGAGACGGCTGACGACAATAAGATCGATAACTTAGATAAAAAGCTACAGCAGCAACAGGTAAGCGAAAACTGAAATGGAGAATTCAGGGTTGATAAGGCGTATTACGTTGGATATGGTAATAGCAAATTTGAGCTCTGCATCTGTATATGATATAGATAATCTTGGTAGTAAAATTATTATATGAGATTCTGCTGCACCAATTAGCGCTAAGAACTCAAATTTGGTGCAAACCATAACACAATCGGTAGCAAATAGATTAGTCAATTCAAGTAGCGCTCGATACACTTGTCGTGTAGATAAAGGTGTTGTACCTACAAATTCTTTAAATATTTCTTTATCGAAAAGATTTAAGTTACTTTATTGATTACATATATTTCTAACTGTATGTATATATCGCTTGTTCGATTGAATAAATATTATCATCTTTGGTAGATCTCGTAGTATAGTTGTATTAGATTGTATTTGAGATTGTATCTCGAATTTCTTATGTAATTAGAACTTTATATTTATCTAAAGCTACTTTCTTTTTCCAAATTATAAGATTTTGTATGCGAAATATTCTTGGCATGTTTAGAATTTAAATATTATTAAAAAAGGCTACAATGTTTTGCTTTCGGAATGCACATGAGGCTGTCATAATAAGAAAATGTGTATAAATTAGATTTAGGGTTATTTACTATATAATTTGATTTGCAATGAAATTATAGATTACAGTTAGAATTTTACCATGATGAAAGTTGAGTATCGCTTTGAGTTTCATTAATGGTTATGGGACGCTGTTTCTGTTATGTCATTTTGTCACATGAACTGGTGGAAGGACTAATCCTTCATTGTGTGTCTTCATAAACGAATATAGAATCATTTGGTCTCGAGAAAATATATTTATATTTTGTTAGCTGTTCATTTTGAAACGAATATTTATTATTGTTAACTAAATAGTTCTATTTGATTGTTAAGGCTCTGGTTTACTTAGGTTAGTGGAAGAGGAGTGTACTGAGAGCAGTACCTAGTTAGTTTTATTAGACAAAATAATTGTAAGGTTGTAATGTATTTCGAAAACCCACTTTACGACTTTACGATCACGTTGGTTTTGGTTCTTGCAAGTGGACATCTGAAATGCTGGCAACATTTAACACTGAAGCTTTTTTAATGCTTTTATTAATTTTCTTCTTGGTACCTGTTCTTACTTCTGTTTGAGTAGAAATTATACGGTAGAGTTGATTATTATCGTAGTATGTATTGATATATTCGGTGTAATAAATATTATTCAAATTACATTATTAAGCCTTTTATTTGTATTCGCACCTCCTAGTACAATTTTGGCTGTAATAAGCTTTGCATGTACGTTGAGTTTGCTACGAGTTTGAGACATAGTCTTTGTATATTTGTTTGTTTTTTTTTTCAATTCAATTTTGTGTGATTATTAGTTCATGTCATTAGGTTTTGATACATTTCTTAATAATCTATCATTATCGTTAACCTTTACGTAGGAAACATTATATTTTTGTGAATTTTGGACAAAATCTTCATTGATATACGTAAATAGACCTGTGTACCTTACATGTACACGACCATTCATAACATGATCCTCCAATTTTAGTGTAGCGTAACTAAACTATCAAACACGATCATCACTTGTGACAAATAAGTAAATTTTGCGTATATCAAATCAACTGTGGTTACATATTTATTGAACTAATCACTACGCTGTAACATCAAACAGCATTGTACCAAAATATGAAAATTAAGTTATTGTCTTAATTGAAAGTAAACTCAAATATAATGGTTCCTCCACAAGCTCACCCACCATTTTGTGTGTGTAAATAACAAGATGGGCGGCGCGGGGTCGCTGCGCACTAACGGCGGGTGGTCCGACGGCCTGTTTGACGATGCTCATACCAAGGTGACTGATGTTACACTGCTAATGTAGCCCATAAGTTCATTATATATGGGTACCGAAACATTACTGAGTTTGCTCTTAGTAAAGTTTCGTAACTCATTTGTCAGGACTAATGAGGGTCAGTACAAACGATTATCTTTCTGCATTTTCATCCATCTTTTAAATAATCCTTTAAACGTCCACTGCTAGACAGATCTCTCTTAACTAACGCCACTTCGACCGGTCCTGAACCTTCTAAATCCAACGAATATATTGAATATTAAATCTTTATAAACGTTAAAAACTGTGGCGGGTCAACGAACTTGTACTGCTTCTCACTAGTTCGATTTCAACTTCCACAAACGTTGACAATTGTACTATATCAATTTAATATTAAAAGTTGTTGTAAGTATGACATCAGCGACTTAACGATTTGGAAGCGTCAATTGTCTATTCAAGTGAATCATAGCAAAAGTTTAACTATTTTAAACATCGTGTGGCTATAGTTATTTAGATACAAAGTGTACAATATCTGTGATGTAAGCATATGCTTACAAAGGGGCTATTCATTAATAACGTTACAATAATTACATATTTACGTGAAACACTCGGGTTTTTACCTGTAAAATCTTCCTCGGTGTGACGTCACTAATTTAATAATTTTACATGTAGAGGTGATACAATTAAAAACAAATCTCTCAGTTGTTACAATTTGTAATTCAAAATTTCACCGTACGAGCTGAAGTGTATAGTTGTAATACTTTGGATTTATACATACGATAGTCATTGTCACGTGACGTCACACTTTATTGACTCCCTTAATATTGGGAAGACTTCATATAAAGTATTACTTTTCATTTCATAAGAGTAATTATGCTTAGGTGACTTACCTTAACTATATAGACCTATTTGTGACTGGTTATATCATCCTCAATGGCCACTCAACTCAAGGTTTATTGCATGCCTGTTCGGTAAGGTAATTGAAGCATGTAAAATTAGGGATCAAAATCTAAAGTGGACTTATAAAAATTGCTCTGAACCGTGGTCTCAGTAGGTACTGTAGATAGGACTACTGCAGGACTCCTAGTCTCGGTAACTTGTGATTGTCAGTTGACCACAGTCGGCATATGGACGCTTCCAACACGTCATATTTCCGCAAATAATGTGTACGTGGTCCGTGAGATTAGCTAACCAGTTTTATTAACAATGAATGTTTGGTTTAATAAAAACGTTTTACTTTTTTTCTATTGACCTCTTAATAACATTTTTAATAAAACCATATTTTTGTGAATATCTATCTACATCAATTAACTGAGCTGATGATATCACGTTGTTATTTTTGTTCATATAAACCGAACATTGCCGTTGAAACCTTATTCGATAACCACAATTCATGATTCCATTTAACCCTCACTGACAAGCTATTCAACCCCATATGTCTGTACATTGAACAACTAACTACTGCAAGTATCATCAAACAATGTAATCAAACAACTAACCTAAACAGGAAGTACTACGTTTCGAAAGAGAACTGCTACAACTGGAGCAGGAGGAGTTGAGGAGACAGAGAGAGAATCTCATCAGAGATCAGAATAGAATAATGCAGAAATCCGTCCAGGACATATCGACGGCCAGCTCGCCGGGGAAGCCCCAAAACCGACAGATGAAGTCTGTTAACAACAATTACAGACACTCGATGCCGAACTTACTCGTCAGTGAGAACTACAAACCGGTACCGGTTGCACCGGAGAAACCGGTATTCGATGACAATTTAAAGAGGAAACCTTTCGTGTCAGAGGAGCATATACAGAGTCACTTCGGCGTGGAGGAGAGCAGGAAGGTGCTATACGAGGACAAGACGAAGTTTGCCGAGGTTAGACGACAAGTGCCGAACGTAATGCGCCCTCCGCAGCCGGTTCTTCCCCCGAAGCCCAGGAGTCGAGAGTCCATCGAAAGGGAGATTACTATGAGGTGAGTGGATGATAGGTATGGTCCTTAAACTACGAAATTTTGGAACGTGCTAGACTAAGCTGTTTCAGCTAAGATTGTCACAAGTGTTACTGACCAATTTAAGTTTTAGAAGTTTGTAGGATAACCAAAGGCTTTCAAAACTGCTATAAGTAACTGCTGCTAACCTAATGTTAAAAAACCAGACAGTCACTACTCGTAGCAGTAAATATAACGCTGCAGCTATGTTAATGGTGACATAGGTATGAACACAAATGAGGCATCACAAACAGCCACGATCCTATATCAAATATTTGTCTGTCAAATAAATGTTTGTCCCGACCGGGAATCCATCCCGATACCCCTCGCTCGACAGGCGGGGTCACTGACAGCTTTGTTTTAGGATCGTTATAAATTACAATCGAACGTTCATTGAATTGGAAGACATGTTAGTAATGTACGTGTATGTTTTCAGAAGCAGTCGCGTGCCGTCAGCAGTGGAGTATGTAAACGTGGAGCGAGCGAGCGTGCAGCTCCGGCAGAAGGCCGGCAGCAGTGGACAGTACCACCCGATGACCAGGCATACGTTGCAGGTATTGACGCCGGCATACGAATTCGGATCTACTGTAGCCCACTGCGGTCGTCACATATTTTTATCCAAATGTGGAGTCTTGGATACTTCGAAGCGTTGCTCAAACTCGTGTTGGCGGAGACGTTAGTCACCACAAGACTTTCACTGAATGAAACAGACGTTACTCTAAGTTTTGTTTTGTCATCATGCAAAATTCCAATTAAGTATCCATAACCTAACACTGAATGATACCTATCTTTCATAACAGATTGTAGTCATATAGTTCAAGTAGCGAAAATATTTAGGTTAGAAGACATTTCTGCTGATTGTAGTACGTACGTACTGGACGTATGAGAGAGGTTTCGTGAACATTTCTGCCTACTCGGATGCAAGTCAAGTGTGAGTTTGTCTTCCATCAAATTTGCAAGTGTATTTATATATATGTATGTTTGTATTGAGCAGTGATAGCCTGGCGGTTGAACGTTGGTTTCCCGAACGGGAGGTCGTGCGTTCGATCCTCGGCACGCACCA
>DWPQ01000236.1:0-19146 GCA_018251795.1 Perichares adela
ATTGTAAGTGCTAATGTTAGTGTTCTCTTTATGTTATAGGAACCCCTTGTAGGGTATAGGCCTCCTCCAATTTATGCCATTTCTCTCTATCCTGTGCTAGTCTTATCCAGTTTTTTCCTGCCGTCGATACTATATCGTCTGCCCATCTTTTATGTGGTCTGCCCACGTTTCTTTTTCCTTGAAAAAGAAAAAAAAAAAAGAAAGAAAAGGATTCCGATTTACGCGGGAAAAACTTTGCGACACACTGTTTTGCATAGCTAGTTAACAATATAATTCTTATTTATTCACCCTTAGTCGTTTGCTCTTCTATCCACGAGACCAGCACAAATAGAAACCACAGAGATATCACTAAACATCATCGCTTGCCATCAGAATCAACTGCTATAGAATAAAAACTTAGCTATCACACGTAATATTCAACGTTATTCAAAACTGCCGTGTCAGCCGTCGCTGTATAAATGGGCGGGGTGCGGCCATACTTCATATTTTTTGATTTATTGCTCAACAAAGTGAGGCGCAAAATACAGCTTTCTTTACTTTTGGTATTTGAGTCAAACAAATTATGTTGAAGAGTCGCTAATATTTCGCTTATATTTCGTGCTTGTTGTTGAAGTTGTGAAGTTTGCTAACCCGCACTTGGCCACTTGTGTCTTTACACGATCTCTGCGTCACAATTTTAGTGTACTTTCATCTTCTGGTTTTAGTTTCAAAATGTAATCGTGTTGCTGTAACTTCATGAGCTTTTTTCTAACTTCTTTCGGGAACTTTCAGTTTGGTCACCATATCTTCGAACCCTAGTTTTTTTTTTACTTCATGTTCTTGATCTCTTAGTTCATGTGTTGTTTTAGGTTTAATTAATTATTAATGAGTCGTCATCAGAGTTTCTGAAAAAAAATCTTGTCCCGAAATTTTTCGTGTTTCTGTCTATGTGTTAGCACTGTACTAAAATCATCTGATGTACCTAAGCTTTACGTGAGCTCTTTATGACTCACGTCCCTTTTTTTTAAACGATTTTTTCTTTGTGACGACCGGTGTTACGAATTTAGTTTCATTTTGAGGTTATTGCACAAAACCCAAGCGTTTTCGCATCGGTAGCAAGGATTATAATAGTATATTTATTTATTTTTCATATTAGCGTTATACCGTTCGCACCAGGGGAGAAACTATTTTGCTCCGCGCACTGGATGAAAGTTCCGTATGGGTCAATATGACGTAACTTCACACTAAACGTGATATACAAGTGTATAAGCTGCCTTAAATTTTACTTATGGATTTCTTTTTCATTTTTTTACTTCCCTTAAATCTATTACTCACATTTACAGCTCGGTGCCGCGCCGGACCAAAAACCATCTTCTTTGCATTCTCTATTCTTATCTCCAATAAGCATGTGCCCTTCAGGACATTTGTATAGAATTGTGGAGCCCACGTGGTAATTACTTCCTTCGATGGTGGTATTGAGTAATTTATCTGGACTACCGCACGAAGGCGGGACTAAAAAGAAAAATTACAATTTTGAGATAATTTTGGATTAAAAGTATTTATTTCAATGAACGCAGAATAAACATATTATATGAATATCATTTGACAATCGACGTAGCTTAGTCTAGGCACTTTATGAAAATACATGATTATTAATTGAACCTAATATTGTTTGCAACAGTTGATACACGAGTATGTGATGTTAATTAAACTCGCAATTTGCTGGATTTGCTCTCACATTAACATAAACATTTGGAAATAAATTAACATTATGTCCGCCACAGCCATTAAATATCAATTTCAAACAGTCGATTAGCTCGCATATTGTTATGAGTTAATTATAAGTTTCAATTTATTCGCTTATAGTTCAAAAGCGTGTGCGAATTGTAAGGGACGTAACATTGAGTGTGGTTAGTTGGATGGGAAACCGCATTTTATTTTATACTGGCTATGCCCGCGGCTCTGCCCGCGTAGAAATCAGTATGTCGCAAAGATTTTCCCGTGTAAACTCACTAAGTCACTCATTACATCAGCTATCTTCCAGTAAAAGTTCTGTATAAATTGGTCCAGTCGTTCCAGAGATTACCCGGAATAAACTGACATAGATAAAAATATAAAAAAATGGTATGTATCTACCGTGTACACATACATATACATTTAGTAAAAAGCTGGTATTTTAATATTAATAACAGAGACTCCAATTTTATTTATTTGTATAGATTAACAACCGATAAACGATCACCACTTGTTGGTGAGTCACTATCACTGTTGTGACGACAAGGTGGAAGCAATAGATCCGTTACTGGCTATCCGATAATGCAACCGAAACACTTCGAAACAATTCACAGTTGATTCTAATCTCGTAGATTCTAGGGTTCCCCGGTTGTGTCGGTAGACAGCAATCGTTACGTCCGAGGCATATTGGCGGCATAAGAACTTTCGAATTTTGTGTTGATCACTGATCACTCCAAAAATTTGCACGGCTATATCGCGGAGTACACGGTACACGGAGTACGCTTCAACCTTGATTGATACTTTTTTTATTTGTTTTTTATCGGAGCGTTTAACTGTGATCGCAGAGCTCCTATAAGCACTATGTTTTTCAAGGTGACAAGTCCACATAACCTTAAACTTTAAAAAACATAAAACACAGATTCTATATTTTGTATTTCATGAAGAAGCCCCCTACAAAAAAAATCTGGTTTATGACCTACGCTATGTAATGGACTTCTAGGCCAACTGATGAATTGCATAAAATAGTTCAGCACAGCTTTTGCCATTTGCGTGTAAGTGTCGAATAAGGTAGCAACTCATTGCATTAGTTCCAATGTTGTGATTGATTGCGTCAACTCTATTTAGTTCCGTAATAAGTAACGTCACATTTAATCAATTAGATGAAGTTTATCAGATTTTGACTAATCAATAAGAATATTGTTATCGAGAAATTTATCGTTATCAACAAATTTCGCTGAATGCTGCAGAAACGACGCGTTGTCTTAGATTCATAATAGATTATGATTAACATTTTATTATGATACATCCTCGTGGTTTTAACGTTGGCTGAAAAACATTTCGAGGTAATCTACACAGCTGACAGCTTTCCATAGTGTTCTCAGTGGTGCGTGAAGTCTGCAAGCTACACATGACCAGTCTGATATATTATGTGAATATTATGTCCTATAGCTTTCACATTGTGAGAAAAAACCTGAGCCCAGCAGTGGGCCAACTAGCGGTTGCGATGATGATGAAGAATCTACATCTCATTCACATCTCTATCATGATATGGCTGACTTCATTTCTACAAGAGCAACTTTAGCACTGTGATCTGATGTCTATGTTGATAAATAGTCAACTATTATTTGCAACCTATCTGCCGCTAACCACTTCCACTCTAAAAATCTCCAGCGCGAAGCGCACAGAAATGCACAGGTTAGAAAATAGTGGTTCATTTAAATAGTAAAACCTAGTGGGAAAGTGCGAATAACATTGTACGAAAGCGAAGTACAAGCATTGTACTCTATTATTTACCATCAGATACTTATGTAATTTTTACCAAATTTACTATTTGCCTCTTGCAGCATAATAGAATCGTCACTGGTGAAAACCGCAAAAAGTGACTGGTATTACCAATTGCATTACAGGTCGTAGCGCAGTGCAGTACACTTCGCAGGCGCTTAGCTGAATGAAATTATCGATATGTACCTATGAAGGTGACACTCACGGTACTGGCAGATCCAGTGTAAATAATCCAGGTTGCATCCGACGTCATTCCAAAGCCAGGCCCGCCCTCCGTCCAGGACCACGCAGTTCTGTTCTCCGTTATAGTTGTTGGGCTGGTCCTTGCCCCATGTTGGTTTCGATACAGTTTCACCTGGTTAATACATACGTTCCATTATTATAATTATTATTTAACAATATTTTTCGGTTACATTTATTTAATTTTTAACAGCACAATGTTAGTAAGCCAGGCAGGTTTAGGTTTTAGGTTAGGTTACCCAGTACAACAGTAATTAAATTATACGTTTATTTACTTATCTAGCTCCTCATTTAAATATTTCGTTCTTTCTTATTCTAATTTGGCTTTTACCTTACTTTTACCCTCCTTCTAGATTCGACCGTGAAATGTTTAGGTATGTCGATTGTACATACGGAAAGTCATGTAGCCTCCGCTTCTCAAAGTTTTGTAAATAATAAGTGTAATACTCACCATCAACCCATCTCCAAGTTCTAGAGGTAAGACCTGGATCTTTCTGAGCTCCAATCCAAACAAGTTGAGTCTTCAGCTGAGATTTACGTCTTTCTAGTTCTTGTATGAAATAACTCGAAGTTGCACCCTAAAGGGGGAATATTTTATAAGTTTAGACAGTTTCATTATTTTGCAATAAAAAAAATTGTTTTCAGTTTTGAAACGTTTGCGACGGAGTTTCTTCCGTCGTTTCCTTTTTTTTCGTATCAGTTGGAATTGTCACAAGTTACGACTTGCTTCGGTGAAGGGAAAAATCGGCAGGAAACCTGAATTCCTGAGAGTCCTTCATAATATTCTCAAAGATGTATCAAGTGTACCAATATTAATTTGACCAATATTTTAAAGTATGGCCTTAAACTCTCTCTTTATAAGAGAAAAATAAGCCCAGCAATGGAACAATTACGGGATGTGATACCGATCATTTATATAACAAAAAATATTTCTTTCAATAATTTTAAGCTGGCATAATTGAGCAGTACGCAACAGTTGAGTTTTTATCTTATAGCAGACATTATATAAATTTAATTATGAGGAATACTTTTATTTTCAAAAGAAACTGAACTCACATCGAACAATGGCGTCAATTCAACTAGGTAATTAAATTTTAGAAACGGTTTGTTAATCTCATTAGCATGAGTGATATCATTAACATAACGGTGGGATGTGTCTCGTACAATAGATAACGGTTCGGTCGGATGTCGTGAAACACGTTTAGAATATTCCAAAGTTTTATTTTGTATGTAAATATTCCATAAATAATTAATACAGCCTCAACTTCTATGTTCAGACATTATAATTACGTATTGTTAAATTTTGTACTATATTTTTTGTTAACGTGTACAACTATAAATGATTATTGTTTAGAGTTGTACGGGATGCATCCATCCTTGAGTAAGGGTGAAAACCTAAACCGCACTAAGACTTATCTTGATATGATATCTGGCAGTAATAGGCTGGCGGTTGAATGTTGGTTTTCCGAACGGGGAGGTCGAGAGTTCGATCCTCGGCGCACCAATAATTTTCTAAACTCTCTCTGTGTGAGAGGAGACCCGAGCCCAGCAGTGGGACAATTATGGTTTGATAAGTAAGACTTATCTTGACTTTGCTATGCTTTGCAGTACAGACAATTCTTTTGTGCAGTTATTAACGTTACATTTTCGTAAGTCACCAAAATAGTGCACTCAAGATATACTCAGGTTAAGCGTAGGCTGAGGTAAAGTAATGTTTATAACTACAAAAACTGTCTTGCTTAAAACTTTGGTTTGAGTTAAGTCGAAAGTCCGCTATGTAAATCTCAGTCTAATACTGGTGACATGACTAATATCTTTGAAATAGACACCGTTCATAATATTCCTTACTCGAATAAATATTATTGTTTGTGACAATTAAGATAAGACGGTAATTATCATTAATGTTTGTTTTTATTATCGAGTTGATAACATGATACTGATTATTCCTAGTTAGGAAATCATACTAAATCCACGTTGAGGACATGTCATTAGGATAGGTCATACATTATATGCGACTCGTATAATGTATGACCTATAACGACTATGGCGGTCAAACGACAACAAAAATCAACAGATAAAACGATATCTTGGTATAATCAAACAATACAACTGTTGGGCCCAAAACAACTTTTGGACTCGGGACTTCCCATCAAGTTAAATACCATAAGTCCAACACTTGGTCAAAATGCGTATTAAGTTGACACGCCATTGAGAACATTATAGGCAACTCTCAGATATACAGGATACAGATATACTCACGAAACATGTCGAAACATTTGACGGGTAGTTCTAGAAGGTTGACAAACCTAGTTGACCAACTAATATGGAAACAAGGCAAGTAAATTAAGCCTACCAGTATGATATGAATGTTTTGAAGTGATAACTACAAGGGAGAGTAAACCTCCTTTGTCACGTAACGCGTAACTGCGTGGATCTTTCTGGCTTCCCTGTCTCTAAGCATCGGCAGCGACAGGCAGGCTCCTCCGATCTCTCTAACATTCCTTACTGCTACTTATAGGAATGACAACGTACAGTTGTTAGCGTGATTCAGGATTCTGTACAGCGCCATCTCTTGAGGAGTGGCCTAATAAATAGTACATTACGATACGTGCGACCGACTGCGACCTAA
This sequence comes from Perichares adela, assembly GCA_018251795.1. Lineage (NCBI taxonomy): Eukaryota > Metazoa > Arthropoda > Insecta > Lepidoptera > Hesperiidae > Perichares > Perichares adela. The sequence continues at coordinate 6,365 of DWPQ01000236.1, forward strand.
GTGATCTATCATTGCACGGAGTGTAGTTAGCTAGTGCTAAACGTAGTGAAATGATAGACCACGTAGGTCACAAGTATCGTATATTATTTTAAAGCACTGTGTGATATAAACCCGGGAACGGTCGCGACCGTGCATAAAGTGAGGGTTTATTTAATTATAAAGTTTACATATCTATACCCACCCTAATTTTCAAACGAAACGTATAGTAATTGATGAAAACATGATATATTATTGGATTATATGCGTGCAGCTTAGACGTTTTTGATGCGTATATAACAAAAAACTGAAGTTGTCTCACGAAGCTGACCGTATATTTTGTTGGCTGACGTCAGGTTCTCTTCCCAACAGGTTACGAGATCGAGGGTCTGGAGAACATCCCCGACGGGCCGTTCCTCATCATATACTACCACGGTGCTCTACCCATCGACATGTACTACTTCATAGCTCGTATGTTGCTGTTCAAACGACGGCATATACACACTGTCGCTGATCGGTTCATGTTTAAAATTCCAGGTATGTCGTTTAGTTGTAACTTACGGTGATAAACACTTTACATAGCAATAAACTACCACCACTTACCATCAAGCTCGTCTGCTGATTACAACAGGCAAAAAAATTATCGGGAGAATTTTACAAATTTTCAATCCTAATGTCGTCAGGCTGGGCATCACTTCTGGAAGGGTTGTGCGTGATCCCCGGAACGGTGCAAACCTGCGCGGGAGTACTGAAGTCCGGTAATCCCCTGGCGATTTCCCCCGGGGGAGTATACGAGGCGCAGTTCGGCGATCATTACTACAGGCTCAACTGGAAGTCAAGACTGGGGTTCGCCAAGGTTGCTCTTGAGGCCAAAGTTGTAAGTTTTCTTTTCTGTACTTAGATAGAGCTTTTTATAAGTTAACTTGTAGTAGCCAACGTTGTTTTGCCATATAAAAGTAGGCGTAAAATAATAGGAGTTGGTCATAGAAGGGTGATAATTAAGGGTTTTATGGATTTTTTAATGTTAATTTGTAAAATAATGTAAACAAAAAAAAACGTCAAAAAAATATATATGTCTGGGGTGGACCACCCTTATCACTTTGAGGTATGAAAAATAGTTTACAACCTATTCTCAGACGTACCGACTGTACGTACAAAATTTTATAAAAATCGGTCAAGTTGTTTCGGAGGAGTTTGGCAACTAACACTGTGATACGAGAATTGTATATATAAAAGATAAAATGAATACGTAATGGTAATCTAAGTTTGAACGTCGGATAGGTTTTCAATTCAAAAATCTAAAACCAGCATGGCTGTCAACATACATAATTTGATTGCTTTGTTAATTAAAGCTTGTCTTCCACAGCCAATTGTCCCAATGTTCACGGAGAATGTCCGAGAAGCATTCCGTACCGTGGGCTGGCTGCGAGGTATCTGCTTACGTATCTACGCTGCTACTCGCGTGCCTCTTACACCCGTGTATGGGGGATTCCCTGTAAAGCTGAGGACGCACCTTGGACCAGCTATCCCGTATGATGCGAGCTTCACGCCAGAGACGCTGCAGAAGGAGGTATGGATAAGTCTTTCTGGTGATTTTGGACCTGTACAGCGTTTTAACTGGTTTCGATGTCGATTAGCAAATCGTAGTAAGGTATTTCAGTACTGAGGTTTGAGGGAACTCCTCAGATTTCAGGAGCTGGTGGTAACGAATACCCTTGTTTTAAGGAGCTTTTCAGTCCAATTTTAATGCATAGAGGTATTATGGTGAGGCTTATTGCAAGAATATAAACAGCGTCAAAAATTACTGTAGCTTCTTCCCCAATTCAAATGAAATTCAACATGCGTGTTCTAAACAAGGAACGCGACAACTTATGGGATCTCTTTAATTTTTAGTAGATCTAGTGAGCCTACAGTTACGGGTTATTTTGACTAAAATAAATTTGTTCGTGTAAACTTCTGTTTAATTTTTATATATGCCCATTGTCATCAGGTCGCAGGAGCGATAGAACAGCTGGTTGAGAAGCATCAAAGGGTCCCCGGAAACATACTCCTAGCCCTGATAGAGAGGGTGTACAAGTTACCGACCAAGACCGTACCGCAGCCCCTCACAAACGGCAAGTGCCGCAACGGCCTCGCCAAGGAGAACGGTTTAAGTGACGCAAGTGACAGTGATAAAGCCAAGGTGTCCTAACGTGAAGTTAGCAATAAGTGAACAAATACTCGTGTGTGCTGGTGTGGTGGTGTGATTGTGTGTGTGAGTGGTCGGTGTGTGGTGAGTACTGTTAGTTGTATTGTGAATGTTGTCTGCAATAAATATTACAAGTGTTTGTTTATACAACCATGGACACTAATAGAGCCAATTTACTATATATAAAAACTAGCTGACCCGGCAGACGTTCTGCAATTTAAATATGTATTACTGAGATCGATTTTTTTTTTATTGCAATGGTTACTTTGGCAACAATTGCCATAGCAACAGATTAAAAGCGGGAAGTAATACGTGTAGGTGGAAATAACTAATTGGGAATTGTTCTTAGTGAGTGTTTACGTCACAAAGGAAGTCGCTGTGCCAAATTCTAAGTCAGATGTTTATATCGTTCTGGAGGTCTGTTGATTAAGTCTCCTACACATCATATATATTTAAATATATTATCATTTATATACACATATTTAAAATAATTTATTCATATAGGACTATGAGGACGTGCATAGGACAATCGAAGTTAAAAGCAATGCTATTCATATTTAAAATGTGTTTAGGTAATATGTTAATAATACGTCAATATTGTGATTCAGGTGTAGATACAAGTAACGCCATCTATCGGCCGATGGTCGCAACGATACTAGATACACGTGTCGCCATCTCTTGGCAGATGGTCACATTCAAACAATTTATAGTGTTTGATGCTTAACAATGAAAAGAATGCATTGTAAAATATTTAAGTAATTTTAAACATTGTGATTTATTTGAATTAATTTTAATGTAATTAACATATCGTCATTCCACAGTGTACTTAAGTGGTTTAAATTTGAAGTTGGAAGAAAAGCCAACACCTAATACGTTGTGTCATATTTGCAGGGTTAGCACGAGATTCAATATGATAAAATTAAATTAATAATTACCAGTGCGGGCAGTGTTAATGATTTTTAATGTGCCAACCCTTAACGCTTATATATAACCGAGTATATGTGATGCCCCGCTTATATGTATAAACGACTCCATTGGCAGGCTGTACGAAAGGGCTAGTTATATACATATTAGGTATAGTTTTAAAGTATGTTTGTAAAGTGATAAATTACTAAAGACGGTTCGAAAGACTATCGGAAATTATTCGGATAATATTTATGAGAAAATGTGTATCAAGCAATCGCTCCTTTTGGAAGTTTAAATGCCCCGCGGTCATTTTGTGTCCGGTCAAGCCTATCGTCGTCCAAAACCATTAACTAGCCTGAAAATGTCCAATGTCTTCAATAATCAGTACAAATCATTTACCGTCCGATAAAAAAAATGTTCGTAATTATTACGACTTGCATTTAAGATGGTAAAATGTTGCTTGTAAAAATTATTTTATTGGTAAATTATGTTTTAGTGATTGCATTAACCGAATTTTATTATATTTTTTATTCTACATTGTAATATATTTTTATGCGTTTATACAAATATCGTAATGCATTTCAAATAATAATATTAGTGCTTGCTTATAGGTATAGTTCACTTCCCAGCCCAATTAACTAAGTGGTAACTAAATAACTTCCATTTAAGAGCACAATTTGTAGCACGAAAGGTTTGACCGGTCCTAATGAGCGTTGGGCTTTATTAGAATGTCAAATAGATCTTGTAGTTTGTATTTAGTGATATGATGTAGTCAGTGTTGCCATGTGTAAGCGCATTTATAGATTGGTAGAAATTAGGTCACACATAATAAGTGGATGTGCTTGCTCACACTAAGAGCTGTTCAAATTGTAGCTTTGGAGAGTAAATTATTTTGTTAAACATATTTATTAAATTATTTTATAGTTACTATGTGATGGACTACCATTTGAAGACTTAATTGAATTATATGTGAAAATTTGATGAATAAATTGTGGTGACTTGTAAACGTATGTGCATCTTTATATGTAATAGCTATTGTTATCAAGAATTCATTTCATGCATTTACCATGTACATAATTGCTTCTTATTTCTATCAACTTATTTTTTAATTTATAGATATATGGTATGATACTAATTTTAGGTTGGAATCAATTTCACAAATTATTTAGCGTTTTAACATATATTTTTCTCGTTTATATTAATTTAATAATGACTACAAATGCCTTTTGCTGTATTGATACAGAATTTTGAAAACAAATATTTTATGCTGTTAATGTTCTCATTTACATATAAATGTATATGAAGATGTAGGTACAATCTATATAGTTTTAATGTGATATTCCTCAATATGAAATTATACAAGTAGTTTTAATCTTTATAAACATAGAAGAAGGATGCAAAGGTTTGCTAATGGTACAACTAATAACCGGTAAGTGAGAACAAGCAATTTGACTACTAGCAGTAGAGCCTATCGTCTTGTTTTGTTTTGTGTACAAAATGTATTGCACCCAAATGTATTTTTTAGCATAGGGTGATCTCCCGACAGACTAGTGATAGTGCCTGGGAAGCGAGTTCCAATTGTTCTGTGCTCGGAACTTGTGTATATGTAGGCGATCGGGAAAACTTCGTCATCGTGATTCAGGATTCATTGTGTCATTTGTTTCTCGTATAATGAAAAGCCACATATTGTACAAAATATATTACAATTTCAATATTTCCTATCTTCATAACTTCTTACCCAAACATTACGCTTCGTCGCTATTTAATCAATAAGGTCGCCTTATGGATAACTTACTGCACTAACTATCCACTACTGTACATTTCTTACTCTGGTGTACTTTAAAGAGTATTAAAAATGTGTTGTAGACTGCGTTAAAACAGTGTATTGAAAGAAGTTCATCACGTTACTATTATAAAATTGAATATTGTGCGTATGAAAATATTTTAAAAATACTTCAATATTGTGATTCAGGAATAGCTATAAGTATCGCCATCTCTTGGTGAGTCGAGACAACGGTTGAACTGTCAGTACTATTGTTTGTAATGGCGGGAAATTGAGTAATGAAACTGTATTTCATTTATTGTATGTAATATGTACTTTTAATTATTTTTTTAGGAATTAATTTAGGTTAATAAATTATGGTATCGAAATATTATCGTATTTGCTCAAAGAACTAAGTGGTCTCATCGCTTCCGCATAAATTTAAATAATGTCACATGTTTTGTATACCTTATGCGAAGAGATCGCTTTTATCGGTAAAACCGTGTAAATATTACACCACGTTTTCCTGTTTCATTTTCTTTGTACTTATTGTATATTGTTGAAATATATCAATAAAATTGTCGCACTCTACATAAATGTAAAGTGCATTTAATTATATCAGTGTAAAGGAGCTATGTCTATACGCCACCTATGGAGAATAGTAGGAACTGTTAAATGAGTGACGTTTTCATAGAATAGTTCCCATCTCTATACGTGGAATGTAGACATCGCTCCTATAAGTTTAAATGCCACTAATTTTGGTACAAAATTAACCGTAAGGAATTCTCTTTGTATCCTTCTTCTGTGTACATACTATTTAACATTATTATATACTCTATAAGGTTTCTTGTAGTAAAACCCCATTTTCAATTGATAATAAATTAATTTGTTTGATCTATGACAGTTTTCCAGTGAAAGTTTTTGTCATTGTCAACAAGAGATCCAAATCTAAGCTGATTAGACCTACTATTTTGGTTAACGGTTATAAATCCTAGGGTGGCTTGTGCCAATAGAAAATGTATGACCGAGTACTCGGTCAGTTGAATGGGTGAGTGCTAGTGAGTCGTAAATTTCGTCTATGGTACTGAGATTCGGGGGCCTGCAATTATAGAGGTACTTTGTCTGTAATGCGGTGGTCACACCATGTCGAAGAGAATCCAGGAGTAATGTGTAAGAATCTAGGCCTTAGCCCCTAGACAATAATCTTAGCGGTAACCGTTCACACTCACGCCGTTTAAAAAATGTATGGTAATGATAGTCCCTGCGGAAAGGTTTTTGGCGTGACAGCACATCATCTTTCAAATGGCTTGAGCGTCAACGTTACCTCTAAGATTTTTGTCTAGGGGCTCTGTTCACACAGCCGTGGCTTGCAGAAAAGTTAAAATGACAGCTGAAATTGGGGTTTTACAACACAATAATTATGTGATGTCGCTTCTCGCAATATAAATTGTGTATTCTGTAATGAGCTGTATTCTACTCTTGAATAGTATCGTATATATTTTATATTTAATGTACTTTTGATACATATGTAAGCGAAGATTGATGTAATGTATGTGAGACATGCTCGTTGTATTCCGTGTATACTTAATTCGAAAATGAATACTTATCTTTAATTTAAGGAAATAAATATTTTCAAAATATAAGGTAGTTTTTGATTTATCGACTCAGTCACTTGTAAACTTGTTCGTCTTATCAGCTGATAAGGATCAATTTTTGTGCTTATAATATGCTTAATATGTGCTTAATATTGATGACTTAAAATGTTACGTTAAAAACTGCACAATAGATATTTATACAGCAAAAAAAAAGTAAGATAGGTCATAACGCGGTTTATAGATTTCACTCTTAGGTATACTGGGTTTCTGGCGATGTTTCCCTTTACCAAAGCAAAAGATCCCATGGTCGATGATAGAAGTGTCAACTGACCAAGCTGGTAATAGACCTTACGACCATGCCGTAAGTATTAGTATGAGTGGCACACATCCCAGCAACCTCTTAAATATCATTTCATTCTCGTAATAAAATGCAGTATTATAAAAAAAAACAATTTTATTTCATTACAATTAATAAAATGATATCATTTAATAAAATTCATACATACAAAATACGCTATTTTTACTAAACATTATTGTATTATTATTTTACTGAAACTAGCTGTAGGAGCTTCATTATTAAATAAGGGACCATTAAAATTACGTCACAAGTTATGAGGTTCAACAAAGTGACGTCACAATCAGCTGGATTACAAAGAAGTATAACTCGATAAACTGAATTATTGCCAAATCTAACATCAAATTTACAGCTTTTATAAAAAACATTTTTTTTATGAATACATTGTATATTTATTAAACCAACAAACAGTGTTACTGTTGATAGACTTAACCGCTCACGTTCCATTGGGAATATAGTCTCACTATTAATTCATCAGATCCATTTTAAATTGTCACACAAACTATAACACAGTTACAACACATCACTGAACACTCGTCTCGTCGGAGGTCCTACAGCTCGTGGCCCCCTGGGGGTTAGAGCTCGAACCCCTCGAGAATCAAGTCCTAGAGGAAGTCGTTGTACCCCGGCACGTCGTCGAACTGCTGCGAGGCGGGGTGCACCGCCCCCGTCGGCCGGTACTGGGGTTGCTGGATACAAACAATATTTATATTAATAAATAATCTATATTCATATTATAAAGAGGAAAGGTCCTTGATTGTGTTGTATTGAATAGGCTCCGAAACTACTGGACGGATTCGAAAAAATATTTTATCATAGACTTACGGGGCATAGACTACCTCAAAAAAAGCTTCATTCCTACGGGAAAACGGATAACAGTTACAAATAATGTACATAGCAAAACGATTAGATATAACGATAGGTGACTTGCTATGTGAAAACACCAGGCGTTCGAATAGCCGATCGTCGCTACACATATAGGGGAGACTTGCTACCTTTTTTATAGCAATACAACGTTTGCGGGTCCAGCTAGTGTAAAAATATTAATATTTATTTCTTTCAATTATTATATATTTTTTCAAATCCAATTAGTTCTTTTTATTTAAGCTAATTTTAATTCAAAATAGTATCAATTGTATAATGTGTTTTTTTTTTATATTTTGACAGAATAGTTTTTCGAATGTTTGTGTAAGTGGACTTTTTCATTCTAATTACTAAACGCACGTAAATACGTCAAGTATAAAATTAAATAATAAATGGAAATTACGTGTCAAGTGTACTCAATCACACTAGAATCTATACTATACTAATATTATAAATGCGAAACTAACTCTGTCTGTGACGTCATCACGGCCAAACCGCTGAGCCGATTATGATGAAATTTCATATGGAGATACCTGAAGGTCATGAGTGGAAAATACGCTACTTTTCTTCCCCCAATTTCTTTAGGTTTTCCAGAAATTTCATTGTTCATCATCAGAATGTTGTACAAAATCATTGCCCTGGTCCATTCGATGCATTTCTGGTCAGAACCATTAAACAAAAATCTTAGCGATAACTGTTCACGTTCACGCCAGTTTAAAAATGTATCGTAATGACAGTTCCTGCGAAAAGGGACTGTCATTACCATTCGTTTTAAAATGGCGTGAGCGTGAACGGTTACCGCTAAAATTATTGTCTAGCGGCTCAGTACAGTTCGCCGGCTCCACTAGTTATAATTATTAATAAACTTAGTAATGTATAATTTTTGTGATTATATCTCTTTAGTCTTCAGTGACACTCACTCAATACAGTGTCAGTGTATTGTATCGCTGCTTCATTTGCGACGATATTAGTGATTTATCTAGATTACTTTTCCAAAATAACCTAATCCAGCAGAATCCATACCCAAATTACTTTAAAAACTGTATCACTATTTTTTCCTATTAATACAACATACTTACATTTTGAAAAGTCATTATATTAATAAGCTGAAACATACTTCTTCCATTTAAAAAATATAACTTATAAGTTATGTCATTTTTGTTTTCAAATACGTCTCATGCATATTTACAATGTGGATAAAACACTACAAACATTATATTCTAAGAAAAGAATTCAAAGGGTCTAATGTCTAAACCATACGCTTGTTAGAAATGACAAAGTTCGAAAATGACAAAATTAAGTGACAATCGATTTCGTCACTAATGTCATGTCCATAAATTATGACATTTTCTAACTTCGTCATCGCTAGCAAATTGTTACAGTCTATGGTCCGTGATGACCAGACCGTACGCTGCTTAAACACAAATCAAGCAAGTGTCTATGGTTCATCATGATTATTATCTATGGTACATTGGAACATCTATGGTTTTAAGCGTGTTAAAATATAATAAAAAAAAGAAACATTGTTATGTACAGAAAAGGTGTTGAAAGCATTACTTATGCGTGCGGGGATTGTACGGTGAGAGGCATTAAGAGGCGGTGAGATGCAGTGACAGGCGTGGAGGCGATGACATGAGGGGCGGCTAGGTGCGGCTAGGGGCGGCTAGGGACCGTCACATGTGCGGCCGCGGCCCTCGCGGCGCTTGCTGTTGCTAAAAAGACAGTTGACTAAGCTTAGTTACCTAGACATGCTCAAGGTATTAGTTAAGTAAAAGCGGGTACGGAACAAAGAATAGAAAGAGAAAAAATATATTTGCTTCCGTCGTGAATTAAACTGCCTCGGTATCTAGGGAACAGAGTCTTATCACCAATTAGCTAACACTCCTATTAACTGCTTTGACTTAGGCATGCTATATCGACAGCTCCCAAGCATAAAGCCGGAACATGGTTGTTTAACACAACTATATTTTTGTGATCACATTATACTATACTACATATTGTTGTAATCAAAATTTGAATATTGACTATAATTAATGAGTTTTTCAATTGAAAATAGTCTTAACATCGAACATGGGAGCTAACGTCCTCAAAAATTACTCTCCCGAAAAATTGCATTTTTGCGTTACGACCTTACGCGTGGGAGGTGTCGATTTTTGACAACAAAACTTAGTTATGACACCTACCAGTAAATACCGATTATCTAGTACTACCGGTATCGATATAATATTTCGGTTACGGTCTTTATAGAATGCTAATAATGGCGTTTTAGAATTTCGTTATTGTTTACAATTTTTTTATATCTGTTGGAAGCCCTAACAGCCTAGCCTATAAAATGTGATAATGACATTCGCTGCGCAATTATATTCGGCCCAAACAACGTAATATAAGTTATGATGTCGTATAGCGTGAACGCTAACCGCAATTTTTTTTGTCTAAGCTCGCAGGATTCTGGTTTTTGTCCAGTCATGATTTTGTTAAATTTATTATGGTTCAATTTATTTGATGAATAGAATGAGTCTAATGCAAAGGAAAGATTTATTAAAATAAAAATAGGTATTTACAGCGAGATTTAATCTATACGACTAAATAAAATTGTAGTGTATGTTTATAATATTTAAATAACTGTTTTTTACTAAATGCATATGTATGTATACACGGTAAATATACAAAAATAACGCTTTTACAATTTTTGATTGTCTGTCTGTTTGTTATATCTGGAACGGCTGGACCGATAGACAAAAATCTTAGCGGTAACCGTTCACGCTCACGCTATTTTAAAACTGTATGGAAATGGAAATTAACAAAAATAAATGTAAATTAGGCGAAGTTTATAGAAATAAATAAATAAATAAGCAACGATAACCGCTTATAGTATGAGGTGTCAGTTAAGTATTACACAGTGCGGGTTTTTTTCACACTGTGCTATAAATATAAAATACGTTTTCAAAACGAATTTTATCTTATAAATATTTTAATACATGTACATATTTATCCACTTGTATTAAGTAGTACTTAGCAAGTTTACATATTAAATTTGTTTGGATTGATTTGGTTTCACGGACATTTGAAGACGATCCAAGTAAATTTATGACACGTTTTAACTTGACTTTAAGACCAGTACCGATTCAGAGGGTCGTCTTTATGAGGAAATATATACGGTTGAGTTAAAACGTAATAACATGTTTATAAAATCTAATCAATCTAAACAAAATCAATATGTAAATTTGCTAAGTGGACTAGATCCAAGTGAATTGTGTTTGTATTTGAATATAAGATAAGAATTCGTATTTTTTATGTCAATAGCCGACAAATGAACACGCAGTCTATCTGATGGTAAGTGGTTACCGTCACCCATGGACGTCTGTGACACCAAAGCAATTAGCGACGCATTGACGGCATATATGTAGTTAACTAGAGTACGACAGCCAGCCTAGAATGTGTCCATTAAAAAAATAGAGACAGCAAATGAGACGCCGCTCTCTCTTTATTTGCGCGTATTAGGCAAAGACAAATACTGGTCACTCACTCACTTTTAATTTTTTTGAACATTAGCACTCACAGGCAGACAAATGGCTCATCTACTCTATGTATTATATGTATGTCTATGGTTAACGGTCAAGAAGAATACGGAAGATCTGCTTGTTTCGCTCTCTCCGACACTACAAACAAAACATTTCACAGTTGATTCTTGGAGAAGACGGTTATTCGCATAAGGAGAGGTAAAACTCCCTACTACAATACACCTTGGGTTACTGGATGGCACGAAACCCAATGTTCTCCAACAATAATTCGTTTTTGATGGACATTTTGCTGTTTGCCCTAGCGGCCTTTACAGGTTCAGACAGAGACTACAACAGGGACCTTATTAGGGAGCGTCACTATCATTGTAATTCTTGTCATTAGCTAATCAACAGGGTACACCACATGCATCTAAGATTAGTTTGGCCTCAAGGTCGAATAGAGCAATTACATCCCAAAATGTAGCTGTAGACCTCTATCTGTCACAAAATTGAGATCATGAGAACGGAATACACTCCTTTTTCACTTTACGTCGTTTCTATGTGTACACAGCTTGTCTGCTTATCTGAACAGTCAGTTGTTAATGATACTCTTTTTAATCGGCCTTCAGTATCCACTTGATTAAAACGTGTCGCAATAATCTTGTAAGGCCATGAAATAATAAACGTGTATAAATTATAAACATTTTACCTAAAACAGGTTTTATTCAACAAAAATTGTAGCCGAGTTGAAAGGTCTGTATTCGGGCTTCCAAATTTAAATATTCAAATTTCTTATTCCTGACAATTGAACATTGTTTTAATGAACCAGAGATATTGGCGTTGTGATACTTTTTTATATTGTCATTGGTTTCAAATACGTCTGTTTTAAGATATTGCTTACCATAGTTTGTAATTTGATTCGTATTTTACTAATAAACACGGTGGCGTAGAGACGTATACGTTAAGACATGACAATACAGTATAAAACTATCGCATTTTATGCATTGTTTCCTCAGATTAAGAATATAATTGTTTCACATATACAACTTCCAAACGTAGAACAATTACACCACATCCAATCATCAGGCTTGATCATCTATCCTTACGGGACATCTGGCTTTGCTAATATCGGACCAAGGAAAAGGTAGTGTCTAGCCATGCAGAAAATATTAGTACAGTGTGTTAAAAATACAGTAGCGCCTTCCTTATAATGTAATAGATTTTTTTTAAAACTAAATATAAATTATTTATTAATTTATTTTAAGCAATAAGATTTTTCGTTTCCGCACCTCTTTACATCAACTTTAAATGATTATCGTACGAATTAAATTCTCAGGCATTTACAGTCAAATTGAAGATTACATAACGATTGATAAATTGGCTTGTTCACATCACCTTTGGACATTCCAATTAAAGCTTAAAGTAGGTGTGTTTGTGACGTCATTGGTTGCAACACTGTCAATTATTTTTATGCCCTTTGCTCGGTTGTTTAATAAGACAACGGAGGCCCTAGACAAAAATCTTAGCGGTAACCGGTCACGCTCACACTAATTTAAAAATGTATGGTAATAATGACAATAATGGAAAGGTTTTTGGCGTGACAGCACATAATCTTTCCGCAGGAACTGTCATTACC
>DWPQ01000237.1:0-19082 GCA_018251795.1 Perichares adela
TATCACGCACGCATAATTATTTTCCGTAATAAAAGTTACTAATCATTAAGTAGTATTAGGTTGTCACATAAGTTTTTTCCGCGCCAGGCTAGCTGACTTTAAGTGGCTGTGTATATTTAAACATTCATGCAATCTTTTAGCCGTTTACGGCATATGTTGCCAGAGCTCTTTCAAAGTAAGTTTCGTTGGTGAAAAACCCTCTTTTAAAACAAATTCTGCACCGTTCAATATGGAGAGTCAAAAGATGCATTCTCGGCGTGTTATGCTTCATTGCTTTAAAGAGGCAATAGTGCAAAGGACACTGCAGACGAGTTCTTCACCGCTGACGGGAGTGGTACTACAACTATTAGGACCGTCCGCGATTGGTTTAAGAAATTTAGAACTGGAAATTTCAAGTTGAAAGATGTTCACCGCAGCGGCCGCTCAGCAACAATTGATTTGGAAATCATTAAGACTTTGCTCACTTTAAACCCAGTATAATTATGGTGTCCTTGAGATTGTAAATCTTGTAAGCGAAATAAAAACGCACCTTGATGAATATTTTATAAGCCAGCTTTAACTTCAACAATTTTGGAAAGAGGGCATAATGAGGCTTCCTGAGAGATATAAGAAGGTTACAGAACAAAACAGAACGGAACAAAAATATCGACTATTCATTTCGCATCAAAAAAAGGAAAGAACTTATGGGACACTAAGTAGGTACTTGAAATAGTAATAAACAGGTTTTGTGAAGCGGAGCGAGGGCGAACTACTAGTAATATATATTATAATATCGGTAGTGTGGAGGAGTTTATCAGTTCAATATCGGATTACCATAGTATCAAATGACAGGTGCTCTATAGGATCATAATAACATAGAGTAGGCAATCTCTCAGAGGTGGCATATGGTATCGTGTCATATAATTACAGTGTAGAAAATGGGGTAGAAACGGCGAGAGGTAATATTATTCAGATGTAGACTGTATTTTGTGTTGCCTCACCTTATGTCTAATAGTTTTTGATGAATATCAAATGCGTCATATTGTAACAGTTAAGATTTATCAAATAGTATTGGCAATTGCAAATAGTTATTACTTTGATAGAACCTTATTAGCCAATCAAACTCCAGTTATGTCAGATAGATTCGAGTTTCTGCGATTTGGGTTGTTTGTTGTGCAGTTTATTATTGTTTCCGCGCCATTACTTTCCATTGCTCTTATGATGATGCTTTTAGTTTCGTTATATAACTTCGATTCCACATGGATCTTGGTCGTACTTTGTATTTTTCACATACTATTAATTTGCTACATGTATACTGTTATTCCTACCATAAATTCTCACTAGCACCATAGGTTTATGGCGTAGAAAGTTTTTTTATTAAATCCCTTCGTAAATACAAACCGGCTCTCCATTTAAAGCAACGAAAACATTTTACGGCTGATTCTAGAACGTACTCTCCTTATAAAAAACACCTACAGAAGTCAAGTTTAAAAAATACCTTCCACCACTAAGTACTGTCAATATTTAAAAAATCCGGAATAAACCGGGATGTTAGCATCATCCTTTATTCAACAAGCTTAACCCACAAGACCATTCTCATTGAAGCCCACCTATGTGGGCATCGATTTAAATTGGATAGATTACTTGCACTGCATCACATTATTAATTCAATCCACTTCTAATAAATTGTTTAACCTGCATCACCTCATTTAACATTCGCAAAGCGCGCAGTGCGGCGAATGTCGTGATTTTTGGTGCGCACTGTACGGTGTGATGTGACACTGACTCATTAGACAATACCGTTGGAGAATGTTTGATTGGTACTCATTACGTATAGTTAGTTAACAGTAATTAAATACTATGCTCGTGTGTCGATTGTGAATGATTGACAAGGCAACGTCATAGATAGAGCGAGACCGTTAGAGGTAGGAGTGCAGGCCAAGGTAACGTTGTGTGTATGTTAATGTAAAGAACAAAAGAGGAAATGCTGAATGGAAGACGATACACTTATTTAACTTTATAGTTTACCAACGCAAATACTTCAATGAAATGACAAGGCAATTGTACTAGTCTCATAATACTGATGGTTGCTGAGATCTGCAACACAGTATAATCAAGACTAATCATACACGGTGGTAAGGCTTAAGAAAGCAGTAAGAAGCCGACGGATCAGGAAGTCCTAGGATCGGTAGAAAAGGCTTGTCAGATAGTAAATAACTTGCGACTCATAAAGGCAAAGGCTGATGGATGTATACAAAAGTAGATTGTTGGAAGTCTTCACATATGAAGTTTCTGCTGAGTGACTTCTACAGTAGCTTTATAAGACGTGTGTATGTTTGTGTGGAGTTTCTTTCATTGGTTCTTAGTGTTCCTTCTCTTCCATTATAACACACCGAATCTACCTTACGTCCAAAAAATGTTTGTATTTCGGAAATCACAATTATATAAAGTACCACTATATACTATATTCATAAAAATGATATAAATGGTTTGAACAATTGAATTTTGAGGGCAAAGTCGAACCGCCGCCATTTAAGGCGTTCTAACGCGGCTCAAACATATGAAGTCAAGTGAAGGCACTGACTCATAAAACGTGTAAACCATTGTAAAGAATTAATTATTAGCGAGTACAACGGATGCGTCAAGTTATTAATAACTTGGGAATGTCGCGTAATTGTAATTGTTTTAGCATCTGGTGTCTGCCGAAACTTATAAGGGAACGGTAATTTTGACAAGATACGAAAACGTTAAAACTGCTTCAAAGTTATCTGGAGGGTACCTCGGTAAATTTTTGGGATGTAAGGGGCTTCCTTTTTAATACCAAGCCAACTTATGCTCGTGGTGCGTCCTGCCTAACAGACGAGGCTGTGGCGATAGGTCCCCTGTTGAAGGTCCCTGGGATCTGTACGACCCTGGTAGACCATTCCCTGTAGAGCAATCCTTGTTCCTTCGTTTCCGGTTTTCTGAATTTATAATTTAGTTACAATTAATAACCCTAATGCTACATGGAGCCCCTGTAGGGCACGGCTTTCATCTACAAATTGTGGAACGTTAAGGGTTGTAATCTTCACAAAAATATTTCAAATGGTTATTTGTGAAATCCGGACTCCTGATCCGAATAAATCACAGAAATTCGAAGTTACAAAAGTACTACCTTACTTAATTCTCTTGAGATATATTTTTGTTGACATCTCCCAAACCGAATATTGGTACTTAGTTATGTTTACTGAAACATTTTCAAACGTTACATTTTCCCGCAAAATGTGTTACATTTCTATGGGTTATATTGAATAGAATATTGCTCGTGACATCGACAAATGTCTCAGTTCTGTATTTGGCTGTCAGTAAACTCCCTACGTAAGAAACATTAATAGAATCTTTAGAAAAGTATAAAGTGAAATGTACTTAGACCGGGATTTCATAAAGTGGTGTTAGGGTCCTCTGATATATAATGAGATAATATTTCTTTAACTAAATCCTGTTTAATATATTGCTTAAATACTGCGCAATACGAGTAGGTAATCTGACAAATTAGGGACCCTCTTCATGTGGTTTTAAGAAGGATTTCCTAAGAGTAAAAATTCGAGCATTTATTAATTCGCTAGACGTGACCATGTTAAGGATCAACGTAATTTGGAGCTTTAATTGCCGTCATACAATTTAAATTGTGTCTTTCCACCATTTTATTTCCTTTCTTATCTGCGACGTGCTGCTAAAACGTAGGTCTTCTCACATTATCCCCACCTTAAAATGTAAATTGTAAAATTAATTTAATCTTTTATCCCTATTTTCCCCTCTTATGGCATGGTTATTACGCTGATTTTCAGTACACATTAGTATTCTAGTGTCTACAGCAGTATATTGTAACGAGTTCTATTATTTCCGTGGATACAGTGTCCGTATTATTTTCATCCGGCACGTATCCTATTAGCCAGAAATTTGTACCAGATGCGACCTAAAATGTAATCAAACATATTTGTCAAAGGGGTCGATATCGTTAATGTGCAATTTTCATTATCGTTAAACTGTCGCCGATATCGGCTGACCCAGTGCCAACATTATTAACCTCTTAATTAATTTCGCGGAGACAGCGACCCACATATATGTATGGCGGATATATCTTACACCAGTAACTTGTCCTGGCTTTGCTTCGAACGACGTAATCCTTACGTTTACCTATAGTACCCGGATCGCGTTGTTCGTTTTTATCAGACGGTTCGTATTTGTGGCATTTTAGTATTTGTGTTATTTACATTAGAATTATCGTATATTTTTATGGCAATAGAGTACACAGACAACTAGATCTTAAGCGGTCACCGAAGGCAACACAGACCTATATTACAAGTTCGCTGACACTACAACCGAAGTCGATTCTAGAAGGAGTGTTGGAAGCCCAGTAAAGAAACAAGGTTAAAAGACTTTACGCCGTAAATTATTATTTTAGGGATTGAACTGAGTGGTCTAGAGCCTAGCGACTTTCAACTACTAGGACGTTGGTCCTTTTGTTCTCCATTCATCGATCTCGTGGCGCTTCATCCATATCTTTATTGGATATACAGATGGGCCCGATAGAGTTTTATTATTGGCATAGATTGGTCCCGTCCGACTTTGTGCCCTAAATCGATATGAGGTAAAGACAAGCTGCGTAAGCGGATTGTCCAACATTCGAAGATTTATTGTAACATTTTGGCGGGAAGGTACAGAATATGAAATATCTTTCGGTCTTCAGCGAAATTGTTCGGTTTTCCCCAAACGACTTCCTTGTACTCGCAAATATGTTTGTTGTATAGTAAAAATGTTTCGTAATGTGTGGCTTGGCTTTGGTGTATAAATATGAGCACATATATTTGGTTTGTTTGCTTCGTGTCAAATAGTTTCGTCGGCGTTTTAGTTCCCTCTTCCAATGTACCTAATATTTTTCCGTATCGTAGGAAAGAATTATGAAATGTTTACTGTTTTCGTCTGGCGTTTAAGGAGTTTATATAGATTTTTCCTGTGCAATATGGATGAAGACGCTAGTGAATTTTTCTATGTGTTTATTTAAAAACATCTATTTATAAAACATCGCTTCATTGTTTCTTAAAATCGGATTAATTCACGGTGTTGTGTCCGTATTTGGGTACCAATATGTACAAAATTTCAACTATTTTCCTTCAGGCATAACATGTGTCAAATTTGAACCTTTTTTATATAACATTCACATTCCGAGAAATCGAGCGTAACACACGGCAAAACATGTCCGAATGATCAAACCAAACAGTTATTGTATACGGTCACAATATCAACGTTTATAAAGGTTGGTTTATTCACATGAATTTAAATGTATTTACGTCGGTTTTATTAAGGCTTTGCATAAGATCCTTTGGGCATGATATTGGCCACTCAGTGTTATTGTATGCCAAATAAGAGCGAGGCCCTTTATTAGCTGAATGTGGAGTCTACTACAACTTACAGATTACCATCTGCGACCAAAAATAAACCTTACGGCCTTGTTACAACGTTTCAATTGTAACAGCGCGGTCCTATAACAGATGCTATGCTTTATTTGCACGGGCTACGTGTTTGTACCAAAACTTTTGTAACTGGCCTTAATATTAAACGCTTTTGGGCGTCTGAACTGTAAAGCCAAATCCTGGTTGGATTCGATATGTTTAAGACTTCATTCAGATTCAGAAGTATGATGAGTTATGTGGCGAAGTAACTTTCTCTATTCTTAAACTTACCTTGCATTTGTATAACAGGAAGGAGGGAATTAAATCAAGTAAACATAACTAAGATGAAACATTACGTATCTATACTATCTATCTATACTTGTAATAAATCTATACACAGGTCAATTCTGTACATGACATATATTTTCAAAATAACTATCAGTGGTGATTAGAGATCGATACTGATGGCAAAAATGCAATCAGTAAATTTTTTGTCTGTCTGTCTGTCTGTTATAGAACCAAATACTACTCGACGGATTTTAACGAAACTTGGTACAATTATTTTTCATACATTCATGAGCTGGTTATAGTATACTTTTCATCTCGCTACAATCAATAGGAGCAGAGCAGTGATGGGAAATGTTGGGACAACGGGAGAAATTACTGCATTTGCTAAGCTTCCGACGCGTGGTGCAACCTTAATGGTTAAAGCTACACAGAAATCATGTATGACGGAAATGTTTTCCTTATTGGGACACACTCATTTTCACGCGGGCGAAGTCGCGGGCGCAACTAGTACTATAATAATATTGTAAATGCGAAAGTAACTCATTCCGTCTGTGACGTTATCACGGCCAAACCGCTGAACTAATTGTGATGAAATTTCATATGGAGATATTTGAAGGTCTTGAGATGAAAAAAGGCTACTTAATATATTTATTCCCCAATACCAAAAAAAAGAATGCCCCGTGGGTATGTGAGGTTGGTTAGAACTCACTGGTTGCGTTGGCTTGGCAAGAATTGTACATGATTTTAAATATTCAAACAGTGCAATATGTTAAGCCTATTGAACTCTTTTATCATAATAAAATCAGCGATTTATAAATCGCAAATCGATCTGCGAAATGAATCACCAGCACTTTCATAAAAGATTACCTGTATATTGATTTGATAATGAAATTATTTATTGCGATAATGCATATACTTAATAATATACATAACTAGCTGGCCCCGCAAACGTTCTTTTGCCATATAAAAGATTTGTTGTAAACATGTAGGTTAAAAACAGGGGTTGGTGATAGAATCGTGAAAATTAAAGGTTGTATGTATTTTTTAATGCATCATAAAAAAATTAAAATAAAATATTTTGTCTAAAAAAATAATGTTTCGGCTGGACCACCCTTATCACTTACGGATATGAAAAACACATAAACCTTCTTCTTGACGACGACCGAGTGGCACAATGGTCACTATGCCGGACTACCACGCAGAAGTCCCGGGTTCGATTTCCGGTCGGGCAAAATTTAAAGTGATGAATTTTAATTTCTGTTCCGCGTCTGGGTGTTATATTTATAATAAGTATATATTTACAAGTATTTATGTAATTATATCAGTTTCCTAGTACGCATAGCACAAGCTCCGGTTTGATTTGGGGCTAGATGGCGTTGTGTGAATTTGTCCACACATATTTATTTATTTATTCTTGCATCACTCTATCTATTGCTGAAAACTGCATTGAATTCCATTGAATGGTTTAAAAGATCTGAAGTTAACACACACGGAAGCGACTTCATTTTGTACTATGTAAAGAAGTATCAAGGAAATGGTCGCTGCAGAACCCATACCAAATCCCTTGTCAGATTCCATTCCATATAAATCCTCTGCCTAATCTCAGTCTTTTGCGGTCTATGCAGTTGGATTGTGGAACTCACTTCGTAGTGATATATTGGACTGTAAAACTATTTCCGTAGTCAAGGAATCTGTTAAAGAGCATTATGTAGTCGTATGTATTTCTATGTATGTATATACGATTACTATATTTAATGTATTTATTTGTACGCACTTAGTTTTGCCTTGTTATTTCCTATTGCGGGTTTACAAGAAATAAAGTAAGTAGTATGCACGAGTCTTTCTAGCTTTATGTTTGTTTATGAATAGAACCTTTTTAATAAATGAAATGCACATGTCTGCGTCATATACTCGTACCAGAAGGTCTTGCGTTCGGTGTCTGCACGCACCATTAATTTTCAAAGTTATGCTCGTAATACAAATTAATTATCTATTGCTTCGGTGACGGAAAACATCGTGACCTGCAGATGTACGACTGCGTTGGCGACTATACTCACAGTTGAGAGTTACAACTACATGCGCGACTGTACTCTCAGTTTAGATTTCTACTTATTGTCGACAAGGTGTGTAAGTCAATCAATCCTCGCATGGAAAAGGCCTTAAACTCTCCTATTGTAAGACAACACCTGAGCCCAGTAAAGGGACACTTATAACCTATAGCTGGTCTATGATGTCGTTCCGTCGCAATCTTGACAAGGACATTTCAAGAGAACGTTTAATCAATTCGTGTCATTAGAACCGCGGTAGTATACCGTTATGTTTAGTTTGTGTTATTCCTATAGAGTTATATTATAGTAGACAAGCCATAGACCTGCGAGTGCGAGTGTCCATCTAATAGAAAGAGAGGTAAGATGAGAGACCTCTACTTGTCTTTGTCTAATACGCGCAAATAAAGGAAGACAGACGGAGCGCCCCGTTTGTTGTCCCTTTTTATATGAATATATTTTAAAGTGGCTTACCCACTCTACTAGGTATATTTTCTCTACGGTTATTCCGTTTTAGCAGAGATGTTATTTAATTAACCGCGGCGCATGTTCACGGTCCTATTGAAGTACGAGTAACGCCTTTCACGAGATACGAGCCAAATTAATTCGTTAGGATACGTTCGTATGTGTTGGAAATGCGCCTTTGAAACTGGATATAATAATATTTTGTGTTTTGAATTGGGCGAGATGCATTTCAATGCAAGACTGTAGAGGTTATTGGCTATGTTTCTCACTGTCTTCTACTTAGAACAGGATAATTCACACTCTGGTTGATAGTAAAAGTAACGCATTTGGATAAACTAAAAATGTACGATTCAAAGTTGTATAGTACCGAGCTACCTGGTGGTATACCTAAGCGGTCACTGCCGCACATAGATGCCCTTGGTACCAAGTGTATCGCCGATGAGTTGTCGGTCTAGCAGAAAGCGGAAGGATCGCTCGTTAGTAACAACACTCAACAACAAGGCTCTCCTACAGTGCTACTGGAACATACAAGGGTTGATTCTAGAAGGAGTGTGGGAAGCCAATTTACGATACATTTTATTGTAATTAATTCGGACAAGTTGTGGGCAAATATTATTTTTAATCATATAAAGTACGCAAACGAAATGTTGTATTAATTAAATGATAATATGATAAATTACTTTGGTCTTTCGGTTCCTTGATGTCTCTAATTCTTTTTTCGATTGACGGACTATCACAGTACTCGTTCGTTAAAATTCAACGTGGCGGGCGCACGTCGAAAGATAAAATCGAAAAGAAACAAAACGCGACGCATAAATAATGTAACACGTGTGGTGTGTGCCTCGGAACTGGAGAAAGGCATGTTTTGAATTGTTTAAACGTTGCTTTTTGGTGCAGTAGGCGCGAGGATTCGGTAACCTTTCATTGTATCCTGTTTTTATACTGGTTAATATAGTGTCGCGGGAGCTACGCGCTGGCAAGTAGGAGGAACTGCGAATGACAGCTCGAAGGACTATGTATTACATTGAAATAGGCCTACTGATTTCTTCAATCGTTCTGAATTTCTTTATTTATACATATATTATAATAATTTGTTGTAGTAGTAACCTTGTTTTATCCTTTACTTTCATGTTCCAATTACTGTATTTCTTTTGATTAATGATGTTTAACGTATGTCATAATCTTAATACATGGTCTGTACGGGTGGCTGTCACCAACTCCTGGATGAAATTTTGTCTGAATATATCAATGGCTTGTTGTTGCTGGATAGTTCGGAGACAGTGGAACCCGGTAGGTGGCATTGCAGTGTTCGCTATCTGTGACAACATCTGCCGGGCACGATAGTATGTATACGTAAATGGATAGAGTCTCGTGGAAATCCAGTGATTTAACTGATCGTTCGAATTATGTATTTTAGATGACTGCGGTAGTTGCATAGGTGATCACTGCTAACAACATTTATTGAATACTTCCTTGCTAGAAAAAGCGCCATAGATATTACTTATAAATAACAATAATCTTAGATAGATGTCAGAAACCATTGTGCAGTACAAGAACATATGACATTTTAAATCCTCATCCATTCCGCATTGGAGCATCTTGGTGAAATGAATACTAGTTTTACTCAATTATGAGATTAGCAGTGGCCCACATCTGGTGACAAGTAGGGTTAGAATTTCTCAATCCTTAAAATGGTTTTCATGACAAGTTATAACAGTAGATCCACATTTGCTTACCGGCATGGCCGTTAATACTTGTCGGCTTGGCCGTTATTGAAATTTAAAAATATTACAATAACTGTATCCCATTGGTATAAATATAACGGTCAATAAATGTAACGGACATTCGTAAAGGCTGTAATTTATTTATCTTTCACGTTGGGGATCTTTTATTTCTCTACTCGTGTATGAGTGAATTTTTTTGTGGTAATGTAGAAATTATTTTACTGTGTCAGTTATTTGGAAGTACCGCAGGCGACTTTCTAGTGACTTTAGGGCGCAGGTTCAATTCTCGGCAAATATTTATGAGGCTGTTAAATTATTGGTTGTTTACGATCTCATTTGTGAGTCCATACACCTCGCATTAAACTGCGAGGTTACGAGTGGGTGGGCGTTTAAGTTTTTAAAGATTATTACAACGTCGTAATGCTTGAGACAGCAGTGATAGTCTGGTGGTTTGAATGTTGGTCTCCCGAAGGGTCTCCTGGGAGGTCGTGCTATCGATCCCGGCACGCACCAATAATTTTTCTAAGTTTTGTGCGTATTAGAAATTAATTGTAACTTACTTTACGAACTTGAAAAATCGTAAGGAAACCTGCACACCCTATAGTTCTCCAAAATGTTCTCGAAGGTGTGTGAAGTCTGCCAACTTCACTTGACCAGCCTGGTGGACCATAGTCCACTGAGGTTTAAGGCCATAGCCTTAAACCCTCTCAGTGTGTGAGAAGACACGAGCCCAGTATTGGGACAATTGTGGGTTGTTAGTTATGTAATGCTTGTAAGCAGTAACTCTTTTGAGCTTCTTTAAATATTGATTGATGCTTAAACGATAAAGAATTAAATAGTTGACTAAAACTGCACGGAAGAACAGTGAGTATCGATCTAATAAGGTGGTGCATTTGGCGCGATTTGCCTGATCGTGAGCCATTTAAGTGTCAATAACGGGTTCGGACGTCGGAAGTGACACGCGAATATTGCTAATGTTACGTAATGGATGAACATTGCAGATCCCAGCGTATATGGGCATCCGTGTACCGATTTGCAGTCATAATTGGCTAGTAGTTTGAATGTCGAGTTGCTCGAGGGACCATTTTGAAAATTTGCAATTTTGTAGTTTGGTACTAATTAAGATGAGTCTGTCTAGAGTGTAAATTAGTAGAAGTTTTAGTTATTAACTCAAGTGTCAGAGTTTCTTGCATCGTTTCGCTTGAAGGCCTCTAAGACGTCTGTCTCCGTCTCCTGTCCGGCTGTTCCAGAAATTAGCCGGAACAAACAGATACACAGACAGACTAAAATTGTAAAAAATATATTTTGGTAGGTATATGTACCGTGTATCCATACATAATAGGTACATGTAGTAAGAAGCAGTTATTTTAATATTACCAACAGACACTTAAATTTTATTTAGCTGTATAAATTACCGAGAACCTTTACAACAGTAAAGTACTAAGAGACGTGTTGTAATTCACCATATATTATTTTTCAGCGATCTACAACTTGTCGAGCTCCCACCCGCGCCACCTGTCGCTGGAGGTTGGTGAGCTGGTGCAACTCACGGGGGAAACGGACAACTGGTATTGGGGGTGCAGCGTGCGCAGTGGCGCCAACGGAGCCCTACCTAAGAGCTACGTCCAACAGAGGGAATGTCACGTGGAGAAGTGAGTATCCATACTAATATTATGAAGGTAAAAGTTTGTTTGATTGAACGGGTGAATCTAAGGAACTAATGGTTCGAATTGTTGTCTAAATTGGGAGCTAATTAAGTAGATGACTTTGTTAATAGATTTACGTAAAAAAATACCCAGCAAAGCTCGGTCATCTAGGTACTAGTTTCTCGGTTGGTAATCGAAATTAATCTTGTCTATCGATGATGGGATCCCAATGTTTCTTGGAACGCTTCGAGTTTTGTGAACGACAGGTTTACGAGTATGGAGTGTGTCTTTAATACGTTACTAACGTGGCTTACTACCCTTCTAGAATCAACCGCAAAATGGTTCAACTCGTTTCGGTTACAGCTTCTTGAAGCTATAGATAACCCAGCGGTTTTTACTATAGCCGGCTAACCGTCGGTGATGGCTTTTGAGTTCTTCGGCGATAGGGGTCACATACCCATCAGATGGGCAATCCGATTTTTTGGGTATGCTAAAAAAGAAGGCCTATGTTTAGAAATATGCCGAAGTTCGGAGGCGAAAAAAGACCTAATGACTCCCGGTGATAATATTTCAATTAAAAGGGACGCCGTTGCGACAAATGATTCACTTGACCGCGACTATCAATAGGTCGACGACCTTCTCAATTGAACTGACAGTTTATTATCTTTCCTGAGTTATGATTCGTCCTTTGGCAGCTGATGAGTGAAATTAATGACTGGGTTGCAGTCATTTGAGGTACGAGAGCTAGTAAACACTTGAGTAAGTTACGTTACTCTGGACGCGTGTTCGTTTGAATGGGACACCTTCGGTGGCCTTTAGATCAGTTTCAGAGACATCCATTGTATGCGAATGTCCATGACCATATGACCATGACTTCCTACCATCAAAACTCGTCGTGTTTGTCACTTATTTATTTACAAAGGTTACAAAGTCCTATTATCACGTATATGTATGTACAATATTATAAAAACTTAGTGGTTCATCGATTTTATGTTTGAAGAAAACCCGTCGCTGTCAAATGCAAAAAATGTCAATGCATAATTTGGGCAGGGTTGTCACAAGATACGAAAGTAATTTTATATTAATGTCAAGACGGTGGTTAGTATGATTGTAGAACGTTATAGTTGTGAATGTTTTGTGAATACGTCTCGTTCGGTGAAGCCTTTGGTGTTGTGAGCGACAAAAACAAAAACCTATAAAATTCTACACCTATAAATAGGCCGGAAGCGGCTTTGCTCTTGTAACTTAGCCTTCTAAATTATAACAGCGACTGCCCAATCAAAAAGCTAATGCCTTTTCAAATAAATCCGGCTCGGCCCGTGCAGTAAAATGTTTGATACGAGCCAATCGTACCGTGATTGAGTGCCCCCGGCAGCCGGCCAATCAATACAACGATTCAATGAACATTTGCATATTTGCTAATTTGACGCTGTTTGCACTTGTAAATGCGTTCGAGACGGGTTAAAAAATGCTGTTTACTCGTTGTTTGAATCGCTTTTTCGTACGGTGTTGATTAGGTTTTCAAAAAGCAAAGAAATCTCTCCGCTCAAAAAACAAGTGATATTCACCATGCTTTAGCGTAGACATCCCCTCGGTACTAACGACGCGCCTTGGGTCGTTTTTCATCATGCGTACTAAGGAAATGGAATACGTTGCCACCATCTGTGTAGCCGTTCGATTATAACAAGCGTTTTCAAAACGAGAGTTAACGATGTACGTAGATTTAGATAAATTTAAAAGATGTGAAGAAGAAGTTCCATTCCATTATTGGTGCCTCAACAATATTTTGTACAGTTTACAACAATGATTTTGTTGAATTCGACATTGCAGCATAAGTACCAATAAGATGGACAGGGCTCGCACTCAGAATATGGCGTGCGATAAAACCACGGCCCAGGGCCATGTGCTTAGGAATTTCTTTCGCCGTTTCTTCTCCTTAATGACTAAGTACCATTTGGAAAACGTTGCAGAAGCCAAGTATGAGTGCATAAGTTATCAATGATACCTACATGAATAAATGATTTTGAATTTGAATTGGCTTTTACT
This sequence comes from Perichares adela, assembly GCA_018251795.1. Classification (NCBI taxonomy): domain Eukaryota; kingdom Metazoa; phylum Arthropoda; class Insecta; order Lepidoptera; family Hesperiidae; genus Perichares; species Perichares adela. Next base: position 13,626 of record DWPQ01000237.1, read on the forward strand.
AAGTTCTTCACCATCTATAAGTACTTCACAACGTACCATAAGGTGGGATCGTAGTCAAGCATTAACTTATCTTAGGTAATAAACATGTCCTAATGTTAGCCGAATCTTGAACATTTAGACAGGTACGCCGTTAAGTCGAATGCAGAGTCCTGAGAAGTTAGGTATATTGTCCTTGTACCAACCACATATACACGTATACATAAATCATTGAGCGTTTAATTTTAATACTTATGTGCTCCCTTTTCACAGGAGCGGAGAAAAGGTGGTGACGGCTGGTGCAGGGGGCGTGGTTCACGACATTGCTGTGACCCTCAGAGAATGGTTGCGGCAATGGAAGATCCTGTACACGGTTAGTTCTGAACTAATACTTTCTAGACCTCTAGATGATACAGACGCTATGTATGAACTTAATATTTTAATAATAGGAAGGTTTGACACGTCACCAGCGTCTCGCAGCGAGTTGAAAAGGAACTTTTCCACTTCATATTTATGTATCCTTTCTCATCTTTCTCATCCTTGAGTGGTGGACCCGGCAGACCCGGTCCTGCCCGGAAGAGTGACTGCACCAAAACATTGTTTTTAGACAGTATTGTCTTTTCTGTATCTCATAAGGTTGAGCCAGCGTACGTCATCACAATCGGATCAGTTAAATTTTAAAATAACGTAATACACCCCCTCGCATCTTTCACCCCCGTTAAGTTTAACGTCTACTGTTTGTGTTCCAGAGAAACGACGAGTGGTTCAAGTTTATCGAAGTAAGCATGCTGGCGCTACTGGAGCTCCGCGGACAGGCCGCCTCGGGCGCTCTGCCCCAGGACCAGCTCAGGAGGGTCGCCCGGACCGCGCTCTTTACCATAGACAAGGGCAATAGGCAAGTATACCTTAGCTGTTTAACTGCGACGGTTCTCACTATTTTTGTATTTTATACCGATATTGCAAGCCGGTTGCGTGTATCGTGTGACCATGTAATCCCTGTGTGAGAGGGGACCCGAGCACACGGGTTGTTATGTTTGCATGTATCATGGTCACGACAAGACTGCGGTGGCGAGGAAAACGTGGGTACTCGTTTAAGTTAAAAAACATTTATAAACAACACACAAGACCCTTTTATTAGATGAACACTAAAATTAATTTAGAATTATACAATTTGTATAAGCAAAAAATAACAAGATTTAAATCCTAGAACAAATATTTACTGGTTATATAAAAGTTTGATACTTCCGACCTGCCAGGTGTCAAATTGACTTTCTTATTGCAGACTACTTACAAAAGGACTGTACAGTTGGGATCATTTCCAAATATACATCCATACACTTTTATAACAGCACCTAATATAATCCGCCGCTGATATAGAGCCTAATAGGTTAATGGACGTCTGGAATTAAATAAACTCGGTTTTGTTGCTCCAGAATGCTAGGCATGGAGTTGGCAGTGCGAACAGCCACCGGCCAGCTAGTGGACCCCACCAAGACATCGGCGTACAAACTGAACGCTATGCATGACGAGGCGAATGCTAGGATTGATAAAAATATGGTGAGTTTGGTAATTGATGTAAGGGTGGTGGTAGTCAGTCAGATTGGTATGTACCTGGTTGTCTATATGGTACTGTGTACGATACCTCGTCGGTACATACCTCATAAGCGATAAGGGTGTATGTAATTGTACACATTCACCTAAACATTTTATTTTTGAAGTGAAAAAATCTTTTGTAACGTTGTGCACTTTGTTTGGTAGGGGAAAATCATTGAACTAACCACCATCACCGTAATCGTCACCTCATCTGCGTAAGCAATTGTTAGGTCACAAGAAGGAATAATTTCGGCCAGTGCCTATTTTAGTTGCTATGGTAATGAATCAAATGATAAACTGATGGCTTTATGACACACTTCTACCTAATTTATGGCTTAGTACACTATATTCATATTAATCTATGCTTAGTACGTTTATATAGCTACAAATATTGTGTCGAATCACATAATACTCCACAAATGTGCAGGAGAGTGCACACGCGACAAGATTATAAAATGTCAATAGAATATAACTCAATTTCTTTTGATTCTTTTAATCTTAAAGGCCTTATTTAGTAGACTTATCTTCCATCACGCGGAGCAAGTCTACCGTGTTACAGGGGGGACTACTGTATTCAGTAAACATACGAGTGTCTCTACGTCGACAGGAAACGACGCCATCCACCGACCGGCCGAGCTCGACGCTGGGCGTGCCGACGTCCCGCTCGTACAAGATGGTGGTCCGCGTGCACAACTTCGTGTGCCGCATGGCGGACGGCGCCGAGCTGCTGCTGTCGCTGCACTCGGCGCTCGGCCACAAGCTCACGGAGAGCGCGCTGCTGCGGTGGCCGCCCACTACCGCCGCCGCGCACGCCTCCAGCGCCGTGCTCTTCACCGTGAGTACCTCTCGACCCTGCCCAATAAGTGCCCACCGTTATGGTACAATCTTTCTCGTACCTACGTATCCGATTGGCCGATCTAGTCTGGTGTAGTGGGTTATGTCACGTTCCTACATTTGGATTTGGTACGTCGAGAATCACGCAAGGTTAGCATTTAGCACGTAAGGATTAATATGTAAAGAGCGACCCAAGTGTCTCATGGTGACTGGGTCCGCTCGCTCGGTAGGCAATCACGTGGAGGTAACTAACTGGTAGGAATGAATTCTATCCGAATAGCATGTAAGGAAATCAATATGTAGCGAAAGTGTCTAAGGCCGCTGTGATTAATGATCATTGGGCACGGTTGTTGACTTTTCGCATAGAAAACAAAATGTTAACTCCATTAGCGTACTTTACAAGTAGCATGGGACGGTTGTATATGGTTGCAGGACCTGGGGTCTGATATAAAGAAGGAGAAGATATTCCTGGTGTGTCACGTGGTGCGGATCGGGGCCATGGAGCCGCAGAACGTCGATCACAGGTAACAACGCATAATGAATCGCCGTTCGTTACTCTCGCTAAAACTCGAGAACGATTGGAGCGTTTTAGCCAATTTTAGTTTTAAATTATTCGTTGAAGTCCATGTTAGGTATAGAGCAGTGATAGCCTAGTGGTTTGAACATTGGTCTCCCGAATGGGAGGTCGAGCGTTCGATCCCGGCGCTCACCAATAATTTTCTAAGGTATATGCGTATTAATTAATTATCACTACTAATTAAATTAACTATTAATTAAATTAATTATCACTTGCTTTTCGGTGAAGGAAAACATCGTGAGGAAACCTGCACACCTGAAAGTTCTCCATAAAAAGTTCTCGAAGGTGTGTGAAGTCTGCCAAGCCGCACTTGGCCAGCGTGGTGGACTATGGCCTTAACTCTCTCAGTGTGAGAGCAGACCCAAGCCCAGCAGTGGGACAATTATGGGTTATTAAGGATGTTTGTTTGGATTTTGTTTTCAATATTCTCAATACACGCCAAAACAGTAAAACGTAATATCGCGAAGTAGGTTGAGAGTTTATTCATCGTTAATATCCTGTCAGGAAATTATAACGGCATGAATTTTCTTTTCCATATTATTATTATAAAACTTAATCAAAATTGTATTGAAATTGAAAATTATTTATTGATCACACAATCACATGTTCATACAATACACCTCGCATTATAGTTACTTGGTACACATACATAAATTATACATCGCTAATACCCTCAATCGAAGGACAACCATTTATCTGTGAGGTATATAAATGCTATCCAGACCAGGAATTGAACTCGGCATCTGATAAAAAAAGAACACAGGACCAATACTAAATTACCTACATTGGTATTATATCTTTGTCAGCTTCGAACTATATACCACGTTATGATTCCCAGTTTGGCGAGTAGCATTGATATACAAAATACTAGCCAACGTTGTTTCGCCACATAAAAGTTGACGTAAATAAATAGGGGTTAATTATAAAGGTGAAAATTGGGGGTTGGTGACAGAAAAGAGAAAATTAGGAGTTAAATATATTTTTGGTGCCACATTATAAAAAAAAAATTATCCATAAATAAAAAAAAATGTTGGGCGTGGGCTCCCCTTATAAGTTAGGGGGATGAAAAATAGTTTACAACCTATTCTCAGATCTACCGAATTTAACGACAAAATTTCATAAAAATCGGTCGAGTCGCTTCGGAGGAATATGGCAACTGGCACCTGTTACACTAGAATTTTATATATATATAGATAGATAGATTAAGTCAATCATAACTCGCTCATACTTCGTTTCATGAAATCTTAAACCTTAAATCATCCCAAATTTTTTAGTTGGAACTGCACAAGAAAAACGTTATGTAGCCAAAACTCTATTTATTTCTACACAACTCGACATTCGATTAACAAGATACTTTATCGAAGTATCATCATATTTATTACCATCGAATAAGTATTATAACCAAAATAATAAATACCAACAGGTTCCTTAATAATTAAAATTCCAACGACCGGCCTCGGTTGAGCCGGTGTATTCCGCCCAGAACTAATATCTATTTGCACCATCTGTGCAGTGGTTTTCCTTGCTAGTGTGATTATGTTGTTAGAATTGCAACATGCTACTCTATATTATATTATTAAAATTTATCTATTTGCTTATGAAATTTATAAATCAAGAATATTTCCAAATTTCCAATTCAATTTATAGTGACTAGAGGCATTGCGTACGCACTGGATTAAGCTGGACTTGGTAACTTTCATTTTGGCTAGTCCAGGGTGTTGGAGATCGGCCACGTGCTCTCTTGCACTCTACTCGACCTTGGACCACCAGCCGTTCCACCGAGCTTTTATTCCGGGAGATGTGACCGAAGAAACTCAGTATGCGTAATTGCACAGAAGACGAAGTCATTTCCCTGTATGTAAGTAAAAACCCATAATTGTCCCACTGCTGGGCTTGGGTGTCCTCTCATACTGAGAGAGTTTAAGGCCATAGTCCACCACGCTGGTCAATTTCGGGTTGGCAGACTTCACACACCTTCGAGAACATTAAAGAGAACTCTCCGCTGTACAGGTTTCCTCACGATGTTTTTCTTCACCGAAAATCGAGTGATAAATAATTTCTAGGACGCACATAACACAAAATTATTGGTACGCACCGGGATCGTTCGGACGACCTCCCGTTCGGAACACCATCGTTCTAACTACTAGGCTATCACTGGTCCACCTTCCCTAGGATACTAACTCAATGGTTTTACTACAATGTCGACCCCGTAGCATAGTTGGTAGTGACACTGCCTGCGAACTGAGAAGTCCCGGGTTCGATTCCCGGCCGGGGCAGATATTTACATGACAGATAAATATTTGTTCTCGGATCATGTGTGTTAGTGATGTGTTATTTGTGTTGTCCATGCCACCCGCGACACAGGGAAACCTAGTGGGGGAGGGGGGTATTAATTAATTAATTTATTTATTTAAGTGTTTATGTCACCTCTGAAAAGAGGAAACAAAGGGCAAACATAATGCCTAATGGCATTGTCT
>DWPQ01000238.1:0-19059 GCA_018251795.1 Perichares adela
CATCGCACTTATATGTTTACAAAACAGGATAATACACGTTGTTTTTTCACTACCGAATACACGGTATTTAAACTAATCATAGTTCATTACGTCTAAAAATAAGTAACGTGTAGTAATTATAGTAAACTAGACTAAAATGTAAAATTAAAAATTTTCATTAGCAATTTACAAGTCCCGACGCAAACGACAGATAACATCATCAAGATTGCCATATCCCTAAACAATCTAAAAAGGCAATTTTTTTGTTGCCATTTATGAAATGATATTACCATAGAGTATATACAGCAGTAATATTATTGAAGATTAATTGGTGTGTATATTTATCCTGATGTAAACTTTTTGCTTTCAAGTGTTACCCATTATTTTAGAATCATTGTTTTAATATTTAATAATAAATGTATGTGTTTATACATATAGCGTGAATATTACTAATTAATAAACAATTTTGATCTATTTAAATTTTATATTTTTTAATAAGGTAAAGATAAAATCTACTATATATTTGTACATAACATGCTGTTGCTTTCAGATATTTCAGAAGTACCGTTTGACTATACGAGGGGACAAAAAATATTGATCAATTTGTTAGACCTGGACTGGATAAAACAGAAATGATAGAACTAAGAAGGAGATTAATGATTATTACCTGTGTGCCATTCATCCAATTCGAATGTTTCTAAATAAGAATAAATTTAATCACCCTCAAAATAATTCATTAATATGCCCGGAGTCGAATGAGTCGACTCAGATATAAAATCTGATTTAATAAAAGCTATAATTTTACTACATTTGGATTTTTTTTATAACCTGACTATCAACAATTTATTTGGGACGTACATTTACGTAGAAAGTATAACTAGTTTCACTTTAAATACACATCTAGATAACGTATTTTGCTAAGTTGAAATTGCTAGTTTTCATAAAGATTTAACACAATTATTTATTTAATGAAACAATTATAATATAAAATTAAAAACTATTTTGTAATACCATACCATGTAAGCTACAGTGGTGGCCTCCTTTTTTGTCATGACTTTCTTGACAGACTGTACATAACTTCCAGTAACACCGATTTGGTTATTCTGGTGTTTTGTTTATAAATGCCAGGGTACGGTTTTTATGAAAATATATACAGTAATAGCAACACGTAGCAGAGCTAGTTCTGCTAATATACAATAATTTATTAATTAAAAATCAAAAGTACCAAAACTATCGGTCGGTGTATACGGTATTACCATATAAGCGATAGTAGCGGCCTCCTTCATTTTCATTACTCTTGACCGAATAAAATATACATGTTCATGAAAGGGTATAGTGTAGAGTACTTTTTATGATAGAATATACAAATAGAATAGATGAATTGCTCATCTGAGTTTTGCTATGTGATAACAGTTTAATTAAACTGAAAATAAAATGTAATTTTATTATATTATATTATATAATTCCGGTTAAAAATTTGTATCTTAAACTATAGGGTCATAAAATTATGATCATAATGATTATATCCCTTTCACTAATATTATTAAAGTTACTTTTTAAATGGGCTATAATCTAAACTATTTTTGTTAAGTATTATTGTTGTTATACTCAATATACACAATTATTATTTATGTTATTTTACATAATGAAAGAAGACATATAACACATAAAAATTTGAAGTTACTTGTATGTCCGATTACCAATACGTATTCGGTATCAGTCACGAGGATTTTTTGTATATAGCGAATCTGTGGTACTTTGTGATTATTCTTGATTTATTTAAAATTATCTGTAGGCATTGAAAAAAATTGAGGATTGTGCTGGTGCTGTGCATTGCATGTCTCAAAAATGGCGATTGATAAATTTTCGTTCAATTAAAAGCACAATCTTCAAGAACTTATTTAAACGTAAAATTGTTGATTTGTATTCGTGATTAAAACATCAATAATGGCTGACGCTGTTATGGAGCCTAGACCCGCAACTCGCTATTTCTGCTACAGGTGTAACATTGAATTTGAAGATATTTTGCAGGTAAAAATCAATAATTTCGCAGAAGTCATGTTTTTGATGTGGTACCGGTGAAATAATCAGTACGTGGTGTTCAGTAAATTCAAGGTCACAACAGTTTTCCATCTGCTACATCGGAACTGCGTATTTTCATGTAATCTAAGTAGGTACAAGACACTGCGTTCTAGTAATGCAATCGTCCAGCCGGTTTTAAATCAGTAAAACATCATATAAAATAGAGACGAAAGTTTCTGCCGGCAGTGATGGAACTATTAGAAACCATTTATTGAACTAAGAAACGGCCAAAGATGAAGTAAATAAACATGCTTATTTTAATATTGATGATAGTGGAACTTATCGTGGAAAATCTATGTAACGAGTCATGTATGTAAGTTTTATTTACGTTAACTGTGGCTCTCCAAGGTGATTGATATTAAATTTTTGTTGTTGTTATTACATTTAGTACCTGTTCTTTTGTACATCTGGAATCTGGTAGCATAGATGCTTTGGTTTGCATATACTTCATAAACTTGTATTGGTGTAATAGGGAAGAATAATATTATCCCAATCATTTTTTTGACACTATAATGTGTTGCAAATGTCCAAAGTTTTGCCTGAAACCACCACTATTACAGATAGTGGTATTGTTGTAAAGCAAATTGTTTCATCATTAACTTTTTATGTGTTGTTAACATATGCATCTCGGTCATATTTATGATGTGTTTTAAAACTATAACTAGAAGTATCTGATAATAGTTTTCTTTTAATTTATAGATATTATAGCTCACATGATATTCTTTATGAAATTTGTCTGGCTTGGTGTTTTACCATTTTACATACCTTTAGATATATTTTGTAGCATTATGTAACTATTTGGATTAATGTGTATGTAGAATTCATTAGTACCACATACATACACATAGCCTTTTGTTTTGTATCACAGTCTACCATAGTTAAACAATTACCACAAAATGTGATATATACATTTAAAAGTTTATTATTGTGGTAAAGTTCACAAAATTGATATTAAAATATCTCCACGACAACCCTCATGTTTGGTTTCCCCACAATTATGTAATTCGTGATAATTTAGTTCCAATATGCAGATAATATGTTAAAATTATAACTTTGGAAGTAGTATCTAAGAAGTAGCTATAGTATCAGAATGGATAACTTGTTCATTCTATTAGCAACCTTAAGTACTAGGATTCAAGGTCATTGGTTAGTATGGCTAAGAAGTATTCAAGTTCACAAATAATGGAGAGGACATTGACACTATGATATCATAATTAATTGCTGCATTATTTTGTTATGTTAAGAGTTCAGAAACAAAAACAATTGAGTATCGTGGAAGTTTCCAATGAAGGATTGTGCAAAGTGATTACTGAACAGAACACTGTAGTGTTCTTCAGGAAGATAAGCAGGATTTTATAAATTGTCCAAAAGTTTCTTCCATTCAATAGATTTGCATGAATACTTTATAAGGAAGTTTGTTATCGATAAACTTAACAGGTATCTGTGTTGAAAAGTGAAATTTGCCAATATATGGTCACTATAATCCACTAGTCCACTTAAACCTTTAAAGTTGAAGATGAGACCCAAATTTAATATTAGTATAGTTGAAAAGACTGGATGATAAGAGAAATTTTAACCTTTAGATCTTGCTAAAGTTCAGTTATTATTTACATAACAATTACAATTTATTATCTGTTACTTTTATGTAAACATACACTTATTTCTATATTTTATTGGTGTCATCATCATTTCATTATAGTGGTGCTTAATATTATCTTATCACTTAATACATCATCAGTTATCAGAAGGACTGTATGTAGAAGCGTAGTGTGTATTTATCAGCCATATAACTTGAACAAATTCAGTATTTACAGGAGTGATGTCACAGATAACTATGGGTACTAGAGATTGTGTGGTGGTTGAAATTCAACTATTAAAAAATTGTAATGTAAATAATAATGTCGGTAAAAGGAATAAAGTTAAGCTTTTGTTGTCATGTCTATTACGAGTATCATCGGGTGATGTTGGATTGAACATCACTGAGTGAAGAGTAGAGAGTTTAAGATTTTGCTCAAGTCAGATAGTGAGCTATTTGAATTGATTACAAAATTCTAAGATATAGATATGAGATCTAGTCCAGCTTAAAATAAATGTCAAATCCATGTTGATTTAAGGAAAGGCTTTGGGAGGGAATTCAGGAATACTTTAGAGTAAATTTGACAATCATCTGAATACAATGATTATATATTGGTGGATATAATGTAAACATTTCGATATATTAGTAGAGCATTAGATAGAGTAAAGTAATGTGACATTGGATACATTTAAAGGTCAAACTTATTTATGAGAGCTTGGTGTTAACTATGTAATGATTATATAGGAAAATAACACTTGAGCACCTTGTTCTTTATATCTTGATATTACATAGTTTTTCTTTCTGGTGTTGAAATTGGCTCATTCTTTCAAACTATTTCTTATACTCTCAGGCCTTAGGATGTTTCTATATCTGATTTGTGTATGTATGGTGGTCATTCATATAAGGAGTTCCCAACTTGTGTGGTAAACATGACTCAAATTGATATGCTTACATCATTGAAGGTATTCCCAGTTAACTGGTTTTCCCCATCCATAGATACATATGTATGTACTTGTAACATAACATCATTTGTTATTATAACAAGAAAGGTTAGCTTGGAGTGAAAGCATTTCAGACCAACCAGGCATTGACCCTTAAATAATGTACCTATTGTAAGCGATAAATCCTAGTGGTATAATGAATAAAATACTTCAAAATGTTTGCTAAGGCAAGATGCTACTAAAAGGCAGCATGACATTGCATTTGAAAATCGGCATATATATTTTTCTTCTTTAGTTCTTACATTTCTGCCCATACTACTTTCTAGTAGCCATTCCCCACCATTTATTTAGTGTAATAAATAATGATATAACAGACACATTATAAAATATTGTGAAATCCTATGCGCGTCATCAACACGTAATATAGACTTTGTAATTAGGATTATTTATGTTTGATTGATGTATTTTGTTGTACAATTTCAGGACTATACATGTCCTTACTGCGCCGGTGGGTTCATAGAGCAGTTGGAAAACTCCCAGCCGATGATGTTGTCTGAGAATAGCTTCGATGACGCCGACATGAGCAACATAGACGATATGAGCAGCCTTGAAGACTCGGATGATACGGATCAAGTATGTTTGACGACCAGCGCCTTTAGACAAAAATCTTAGCAGTAAGCGCTCACGCTATACATCTTAAACATTTATGGTAATGACAAATATGTTAGCGTGACAGCACAGCACCTTTCCGCACTGAATGTAATTTCCAAATATTTTTAACGCTAAGATTTTTGTATAAGGGCTCAGAGCTTCTTAGCTTTAGCTTATCCTGGCGGTTAGTGTTTACGCTACACGACATCTTAAAACGTTTGGAATAGATAGCGCAAACGCTAACCGCTAGGATGTTTGTCTAGGGGCTCAACTTTTCGAAGAAAGGAACCGTCAGGTAGACGATTCTAAGTTGGTGTTTATGATTAAATTGATTTGTAAAGTTGTTTTCAAATGAAGATTGTTGTTGAATGTCGAAAGTGAGATTTTTTTAAAATATTTTTAGTACTACACAAGTAATTGATTATTAAAAAATAGCTGATAGCAAATTTCATTAAAATCGATCCAGTAGTTTCGTAGCCTATTCGGTACAAATAAACAAACAAACATACAAATATTTCCTCTTTATAATATTGGCATAGATAAATAATACAGTAATTTTGTACCCGGTGTAACATGATGTGTAAAATAGATAGGTACAAGTTTTAATTTTTTTAAATTTGTGATGTGTTCTATCCGTTTTGTCGTGTGGTCAATGAAACTTGTCCGAATTTGCTGTGGAATCATTAGTAAAAATAATGTGTTTTGCATCTCTATTTCAGATACCTCCATTAGTCAACGATCTAGCGTTCCTGATGTCGGGTGGAACTTTGCGGTAAGTTATTTTCAATGTTTAGTTATTTAAAGAAGCTTTCGGGTATAGTCAATAACCTGGATACGTACCAATTTTCATGCAAATCGGACCGTACAAAGTGGGTTCAATTAAAGATGTAAGATTCCCTTACATTGTCAGGTAGAACTGCAGGCAATAAGTATGTTAAAATAATAAGTAATAGAAAAAACTCAAGGCAATTGCCGACGAATGCTTGACTCGCACATAAATTGCCTTGCTCCGATTCTAAGTTCGGGTAGGAGTGTAATTGATAAATGAATAACTGTCTGTAAATGTGTTTTTTTTAGTTATAGGCTGGATATAGGTTTTTTCTCTAATGATGTTAGGGAATAACGCGTCTATTTAAGAAATATCATAAGTTACGCCACGTAAAGAAGTCGAGCAGTTTTAAACACCATACGATCATAAACGAGTATGATGCCCGCGGGATTCGGATTTACGGGGGAAAATCTTTGCTACATTCTGATTTTCACGCTGGCAGAGCCGCGGGCACAACTAGTTATGGTATTTGTTCCGTGTATACATACATATGCATTTAGTTAAAAGCCGTTATTATAATTTTACAAACAGATACTCCAATTTTATTTTTGGTGTATAGATTAACTAGCTGTGCCCGCGGCTTCGCCCGCGTGTAAAGCTTCCAGCAGGAGAGATTTTTTAATTTTAATCGTTATATTTCACTCAATTGACATAAATTCGTAATGCACTAAACCTTCTCAAAGTATCTCTCCACAAAGTATCTCTCAATCTATCCACTATCTTTTAGTAACAACCGTACAAAAATACGTTTAGAAGAATTTGAGAAAAAGGGGACTTTGTTTTATATTAAGTATAGATTAATGGATACGCTGGATAAGTTGATACATTCGAATGTTAACTTGTAGTGAAGGATAGATCATCGTAGCGTTGTCTTCATTACCAAATGTGGGTGTTACTGTAATTTTGCAGCACTAGGGTCGGCATCAACGGGACCGGGGCTGTCGGCCCGGGCGCGGAGAACGTCCAGCGGCCACACACGGCCATGGAGGACTTCCTGTGGATGATAGCTGGCGCCCGACCTGGGACCGGCGCGGTCACCGCCGGAGCGCCTTTCGTGTTCGTCGGGGCTCCGGGAGACTACGTCTTTGGTGGGGAAGGTTTGTGTGATTGGGGAATCGAGATTAACACAAATTGCATTCCATCTGTAATAGTAAAATTATTCATACTATCGGTCGAAATTAGACCTTAACTTATTTTTATAAATTTGAATGTAATATTGAGAGCTCTATTCCCACATAATAACTATCAAGCTTTTAATCATTTCATGCAGATACAACAGATTTTAATAACTGCCATTGTCATTTGCATAATAAACGTCTAAGTAAAACAAAAGAATATATCGAGCATGCATGTGTGTGTCAAATGTGTAATGTGTTCGTAACATTTGTTTTGATAAATTTCTACATTTCTAATGCATGTTATTAAATATATTGGGTGCACACACTTCTTCTCCATGTAAGTAAACTTAATCTGTGCCAAATTCATAATCATCGGCCCGCGCAATTTTCCTAAAAAGGGATCTAAAAATTACTGTTCACTGAATGCTGTTTCTGATTTTTCCGACTTTGACGTCCGACATACGAACAAGAAAGAACAAGAACAATGGTTAACATGGTTTGGGTTACTCTCACACGGATAAATGTTGTTTATGTGAATTGCTGACAAACGAATAGGTTGATCGCTTGTTGGTTATGATATGGAATCTGTGACACTAACGGTATCACCGACGCTTTGTTGGAGAAGGGGAGGGTCCGCTCATAACAACTAACAACCCATAATACTGTCCTGCTACTGGCCTCCAGTGTCCTCTCACACTGAGAGTGTTCAAGGCCATAGTTCATCGCGCTGGCCAATTGCGGGTTGGCAGATTTCATACACCTTCGAGAACATTACGGAGAACTTCTCAGATAAGCAGGTTTCCTCACGATGTGTGTTCCATCACCTCTGCGATAATTAATTGCTAATACGCACATAACTTAGAAAATTATTGGTGCGCGCCGGGTAGCACGACCTCTCGTTCGGGAGACCAACGTTCAATCCACTAGAATGTGACATTGTTAATTATTGTTATATTAGGAAATATTACTATATGTGTACTGTATTATTTGTACTATTTAAAAGATGTGCTGATGAGTTCCTTTCGCCGTTTCTTCTAATCCATGATAAAGCACCTTTCCGAAATGGTGGTAGAAGCAAAAAAAATTCGTGCATAAGTGTATACATGAATAAATGAAAGAAGAAGATTCTTCTTCTTCTGAATAAATGATTTTGAATTTGAATTAATGCTATGTATTGATATTGTTGTCAGGTCTGGACGCGGTGGTGAGCCAGCTGCTGGGACAGCTGGAGAACGCCGGCCCGCCGCCCATGCCGCGGGACCTGCTCGCCGAGCTGGTGGACGTGCCGGTCACCGAGGAGCAGGCCGCCGCCAACATCGCCTGCTCGGTGTGCTGGGACAACTTCTCGCTCGGTGAGCGGTTCTAGTTCTGTTCATTATGTAGGGGCGCGGTGCGACGACATTCACACTAATCCACGTTCTAGTTCTGTTACGTAGGGACGCGAACGTATCGCACTAGTAATGCAATAGTGTTGTAACTCTAAGTACAACGCTATATTTAAAAAATAGTGTATATGAATAAAATTTTAATTTGTTTTCGATATATATTTTTTCGAATCTTTATTATTATTATACTATAGTTAAAAGGTATTTTTTAATTTAATTAGTGTTTAAACCCATGAAACATAATTTAAAAAACCGACATTGTAATAATGCAAAAAACAATAGATATTACATAAAACATACATCTTTTTGTACCTTTAATAGGAAGTGATTTATCAGTTTTTCTATAATTCTGAAAAAAAAATTTTTGATTAACAATATTGTATTATATGTGCGATATGTAGACTCTGTGTTCATTGTCTGTTCGTCATAATTTGTGACCACATATATGCATAACATTTAACATAGCGTAAGTTTGTGACGTACTAATAATTTGTGAACCATTGTATGCATGTGAACTATGTGGACTGCTAATAAATGGTTGAACACTTAAATTGTTTCTATTGCATCCCCATGTAATTAGTTACTCTTTATACCATATGACAAATTTCTCAATCAGTCTATATATACGCATGAAATTAATAATGACTAATATGTCATATAACAATTACTCATTTATCAAATAACAATTGCTTCTCACAAATAGTAAAGCTTTATATTCACATAAAACTAACAATTACTAACTAAAGACCTCATATCATTTGAACGTCTACATAATTTTTTGTACTAAAATATGTGTGGGTTTCATCGTTAATAATGAAATCATTAATAACCTTGCTCTTGCTAATGCATATAAAATTCAGAATGTCTACACATCATCAATAATGATGATATGAATATCATTAATTGAAAATCAATGATGATTCATTGTAATTCATTATGTACATATTATCACGTATTGTTCACTGAAGTAGATTAAATTAGTCATAACAACTGAAGTACAGAATGAGCTTGACTTATGAGACTGACAATCATCTTAGGGTAGACTACTGACGCAATGTCATTATACATCATGACGCTTTCATTTTAAAAGCTCATTCAACCACTCTAGTAGCTGAGCGTGTTTTGTTTCTGACGGACTTTGCTGTCGGCCCTAGCGGCCTTTCGTCAATTAGAACGGTTGAGTAGAATCCGCTAAGTATATCCGTCTCCCTCGCACAGGTGAGACAGTGTGTCGGCTGGAGTGCGAGCACGTGTTCCACTCGGGCTGCATCCGGCCGTGGCTGCAGCTGCACGCCACGTGTCCCATCTGCCGCCGCTCGCTGCTGCCGGACCCTCCCGCCGGCCCCGCGCCCGCAGCTGCCGTCTCCGCCACAACCACCAACACCAACTCTACCAACATCAACGACTCGCCCGCCGCAGCTATAAGTGAGTACCTATTGAATTTGTTGTACACATCACATCGACTACGGCTGTGATCTATGGACTGTACATTGACTCATCTCGAACTAAATTTTCGACATAGTACTAAAAGAATGGTAGGTCGGGTAATGTCGCTCGGCAAGTAATAACCGGCTGAGGTCGATTTGTATGAAGCGCTAACCTACTGTGTTAATCTATGGTTTCAAGAAAACATCGTTTTCGTATTTTTAAACATTACTTTGACTCAGCCTAAGCTAGGTTTATCTTGGGTGTAGAATTTTGGTGACATAAGAGAGTGTTCTGCTAATAACCGCACAGCAATGTGTTCATCCTGCCAACTAAAGTCTTAAGTCTAAGCACGGTATGTAGATATATTTCACCCTATGACGTACTTATATTGTATCGCTCTGATATCAACCGTAACTTCATAACTATGACTTCGTTAAATTTCATTAGAAGTTCAACTTGATCGACAATTGTTAGTTGGTGTTACTAGGCACTGGTTATTAGGCTGAAATCACGTTTTAGTATCAATTTACTTTAAAACAGGTATTGAAAATGCGTTTACCAAGTTATCGGCATAAAAGTTATTATATAATGTATAGGTGAGCTAGCCTAACGCGATGTAGAATATGGCTATGAAAGTTGAGAGCTTAAGCGTTACAATTATTTAAAAAAAATATATAGACTATGTAAACGTGTCATGTAAATTACATTACGAATAGTGCAAAAAACTTTAAAAAATATGTATAAAAATAGGCCAAGGCGTTTCCGATGACTATGGCAATTACTACTGACATATGCGCTGACATATACGTGTATCATATTAGAGTCAAAAGCTGGTTGAGTCTTGAAAACAAAGATATGAGTCGAGGAAGGAAGTAAAACGTACGTATGATTTTGAAAACAGTTTGAATACATTGACGATGGACTGACATGTGCTCGGATTATTGCAGCCTGTTACTGTTATGTTAATATGTATAGACCAGTGGTCGGCAAATTTATAAGCCAAAGAACCAAATATGAATACGATAATAGAAAAAAAAATTGGGTGCCAAATCTGCTTATTACACTAAATAATTATGTAGTACACTAAAAAATCTATAAAATTTTAACTACCTATATAACTTTTAACCTAAACAGACCATACTCTTCTACCATGAATTCATTCTTCTTCATTCTACCATGTATAGAATCAATTTAATTTATCAAAATAAGATACGTTTTTTTTTCTTACAAATGTTTTTTTAAATTAAATTTTTATTTTGCCTTCCGACGATATTTTTGCTAGAGCGGCACTTAAAGAGGAATTAGAGGAATCAAAGAGCTACATGCGGTGCTAGTGACCGCATTTTGCCGACCACTGGTACAGACAATAGAACGGAAATAGTGGTCCAACTGTTAGTTGAATGTGATTTCAGCCGTAACATGCTTGATTCTCTGAGTAATACACAAACCACGCCACGCCCCCTGGCGCCGCTCGTACCCATACGCCCCACGCCTCATGCCCCTCGCCTCTCGCTCCTCGTCCGGCTCCGGTCGCGACTCTTCCACTGCATTAGTGAGTATTGATCATTAATGTTGTGATTTTATACTACGGGATATGTTTAGTTTAGCAAACAATTGGACGGAATTAATGTAATACGAGAAGAAAGCCCGGCTTCGCTCGGGTGAAATGTGGCATTCTCGGCATCATGTGTGTAATCCAGACAAAGTAGACAATATGGCAACAAAAACACAGAGTATGACATGGATTCGCTCAATGTTGACGGCAAGACGTTTCGTATTACACATCACAGTTCTGTGTAATGTAACGGCTATGTTAATCACTACTCAAGATGTCATCCAATATCAGTGACGTGTCGTTAGATCGGTCAGTTTGTGAATATGGCGACTGCGATTTTTCTGTCAGCACCATTAGAATTTAAGAAAATATTCCGAATTTTGCGGATACATGTTGTCCACTTGAAAAAAATTTTTTTTTTATTTTTTATTATTCAGATATGGTTTGGATAGAGTCTACCGTACCCCGGCACTAAATTATTAATATAGAAATGTAACCGCGGTGATCGTATGGGAATTGCGTAAACGTGTAATTATAGTTCGCTGCGTCTGTCCGCGTGAAACTGTAAAGGTTGTTAGGGCTCACAGTGAAATGTTCACCACTGAAAAAAAAGCAAAATAATAAAAATAATTCATTCCATTATTACATTCTAATTCTTCCTTCTCTGCTGCTGTGATGGATAGTCCTTAGCCAGTAATTAGTTGCAACTAATCCACATAGTCGTCAGTTTTCATAATCAGTCTAGTTTTGTTACGTCCGCGGTATTTATATGATACCTTGATACGTTTACAACTTATCTAGAAGTGTCTACATCCTGTACATAAATTAAGACAATTAGTTATATTAAAGTGATCACAAATTAAAGAAAAACCTTTCATCATCAAATTTTACAATACAACCATATTGCCATTTTCCAAGCCACGATGAATAAACACATTTTTTAAGATGACTTGAGGCATTCCGGGACGGACCGAATGAAAGACGCTACGAAAATCACAATATTTGACAGTCGAGCGTGTGGTGCGGATTATGTCCGGGGAGAGCCCGTGAGATAATGTTCTGTGTTGGTTGGGACTATATGCCAGCATACACATATACTGTGATTCAAGAATATTAGTGGCGCCTTTAGAGTCGCCACACATTGAATTCAGGAATTCGCCATTGCAGTGCAACAATGTCATACTTTAATAAGAAATATTCTTGGTACATTAGTCTGTGTAATGTATAAAGTTATATTATCAGCACTGACTACAAAAAAAATGCGTTGTTGTACTCATAAATTATCGCTGTTCTTGGACTTTTGTACCCAAATTAATTATTTAATTGAAAGTAATATAATGATGGTTATATTCAATCAAGATCACAGTTGTCACTATTTTTATTACAGTAATCAGTAAACAAAACCATCAGTTTGTCGTAGTATTGATACCTACTACTATATATTTTGCAATTTTTCTTTCCACATCACAAATTAATAAGTTCTTGATGATGGTCCATAATGATTGAAACATTATGGATTAATCTATAATCATGATTAATTTATTTATAATCATGATTAATTTATCCATTGATTGATTGATTGATTGATTGATTAATTCATCTATAATCACATTAATTAAGCTATAATCATGATTAACTAATACACAGTCATGATTAATAATTGGAAACCATGTTTTATGTTTAAATATCTGATTGCTCTGATCAATTCAGTAGTCTACCGATATGCTGTTGCTGGAACAAACGTACTTAATATTTGAAGGTGTCGTATTTGCAGGGACGTCGATCGCGGCGGCCATTCCACGCATCCTTCTTCGTCGTATCGTGCACCACCCCGGGTACAGGCCGGCCGAGAGCCGCGACCCGAACTCGTCCTCCACCTCCCGGACCTCGGTGGGGTCGACGCGGAACGACTCCACCTCCAACTCGAACTCGTCCACGTCCGCCGCGTCCATCATGTCCGACATCGAGAGGAACTACAACATGGACCTCGATATGGATTAGCCCCAGTGTAGTGTTGTGCGGTTCGCAGTGTGGGACTAGCGAGTGTCGTGTTGGTGAACGTTCCGCGAGCTCGTCTCTAATGAGGTTACTCTTGAGCAATACAAGACAAAAGGATTTATGCAACTATTCTAACTATCGAAATAAACGCAGCAATGCTTGCGAGGTCCACATCAAATGTGATGCCTTAGGTGTAGCTAGCTAATATAGAGAACGGTGGTGACCGTTTATTGTAAGGTGGTCAGTACCACTCGTCTTATTCTAATATTGACAGTTAAGACAAGGCAATATAATTGATTAGCAATTTTTGTAGTGTTTTGTGTTATATTGTTACGAACCAATCCATGAACTTATTAAAGTGGATCTTTATGACCGCCATAGACAATACAGAGTAATATCCGTAATATACACAGAGTAGACTAGTTATATAATTGCTCACTTTCCTCCTTACAGACACTTGTGAAATACTTGACTGACACGACGTGTGAAAATAATGTGTAGTAACAATAATAATTGGAACATCGGTAACCTGTATGTAAACCAGGCAAACTACATATGTCAGTTGAAACTTTTATCAGGCTGTTGATATGTAGGTAATTGTACTGTTGTAACGAGTGTATTTAGTGTTTATCACAATAATTTAGATTTTACACATTGCTAGATTGTTTTTTCACATGTTTTAAAATTGTTATAAATATATATGTATATGCAAATATAATTAAATGTCGATAGAATTTTGTACCTACAAGTAGGAGATAAATAGTGAATGGTTGGTTAGTCGTTTTATAGGAGACTTATATATTTATAAATTTCGTTTACAATTTTTACTCACGAAATTATTATAAGTAGCGAAATATTTACATAAACAATGACGAAATACTGCACCGGGGAAATAAATACCTTTGTTATTGTGATCTTGTATCCATGTTAGTCAATAATTAATGATACAATCAGCAATCAATCAAAAGGAAAAACAAATGTAATGTATTTTTGATTGATATTGAATAATCAACTTTACATTATGTTATGCTACGGAAAGGTAATTGGAGGTGAAGGAAGTAGAGTGGAGTTTAGCTGAGTTAAACATTTAGTTGAGCGAAAAGGACTTGAGTTAAATTATGGATTTTGAATAGCTTAGGGAGTAGAATGAGAAAGTGAGTAGGGAAGAGAAGGAAGAGATAGAAGTAGAATGGTGTGGAATAGAGTAGGATTATAGTTGGAGCCTTAATTGAAATCTATCTATTGATGAAGACATCAGTTTGTTCTTTCTAGATTACGACATCAGATTAGCTGATGTCCTGTCTTAATTTATATATTATGTAATTGCATACTCTCAATTACTCATTACTGTACACAACGTTAAAGATTATGTGTAATCTTGATTGCTTTCAATCAATGATTATGATTGCAGGTAATCATGATTATTTTCAATCAGATTACAAAAGTAGTTGATTGAGCCTCGCTTGAGTAGAACAGATTTTATATTCCTGGTGAGTGTTTTATAGTTAAACCAATATATAGATGCATAATATTTAATAAATTTCATATAAATTGTTTTAAAGTGTCACTAGTGATTGCTAGATGTTACTTGAGACTCGCTGAACTCCTTGTTTCTAGCGACGGGCCTATGTTTATGTTCAGTCCGGCAAATGATGTGTAAATCTTGTAAATATATTTGTAACTTTAAGTTTGTTGTTGCTGACTATGAATCCTGTGTACTAAATTTGAGGGCTTTTCTTTATTATGTATATGTTGTTTTTAGTCTGCAGTAGAGGGTAATGCGTCCCATACGATTTGAGCCCGGAAGCACCAGTCCCACTAGTGGGACACGACACCGTGGGCTTGACTTAGTTTAATTATTATAAGTTTCACCACTTGGGTTAAAATTATATACCACACAATGTTACACTGTTGATAAATAAATAATTGTAGACGATAATGGTTTGTTAACCATTTTAGTTTCATTAGTTATAACGTTAATGATTTGTACGTTAGTATCTCGTCGTACACACGGCAAATAATGAAACACCACTCGGAAAAACACTTTGTTATATTGAAATATGATGTAGTAATGTTATCGTTAGTTATGATATAAGATATCGCATGCTACAAATACTATGTATTGTTCTTGATTGTAAAAATTAGCAAAATACACGGTAGCAGACGTTTGACAAGTGACTGATGTTTGTTCCACAATAATTTCACTGTAGGTACCAGGTCCGGGCAACTGTATTGTATTGTATTAATTTTGCGTTTCTGGTTACTTGCTCAAGTGTACAAAAATACAATGTCAGGTTGCAAGGAAGGCAAAACATTAAGTAAATTATTTTATCTTGCTTAAACTATTGTATTTACATAATGTGATAGTAATTTAATCATATTAAAACATATAAAATTTGATCTAAGATTATTATTGCATTGCATAATGGTGTATTTGTTTTAATACATAGTGTGATAGCAACTTGAAAGTACAAAATGGAATTGAGATAAAAATGTTTACAAGAAAAATTCACTTTGAAGTATAATTATCGTAACTCAATTACCTCAAAAGTGATATAATGTAGTTAATTAGTACGGCGGATTAGCACTCACGCGGATAATACCCTAGTTGGGCCACAACAGTGTTTGACACAAGTTGTGTTTTTTACCAATAAAAGAAAAGGCGTTTTCTTTTTTCTCACTCACCCACACTCGTGATATGTGTATACCTCTAAGATAACTTATGAGTGGAGGGTGATGTGGAATAAATCAGCTCAGGTATGATCATAAAGATTGGTAGTAGATTTCCATTTGCTAAAACGAATTGGGTTTTCTTTGCTGCCAGGTGTGTACTGAAATTGCGATTAAGAGCTCCTTCATACCATGAGAATGAGGCAACTTCCACCTCATCTTTCCACTTAGGAATGAGATCTAAAAACCATGCGTTGACTTATATCAAACTTAAGTTTCAGGTTACGACAAGTTCTCATATTTATAAATAGTATTATGAGACGGGTTACCTACGTAAATTCGAAACACAAAATTATCGATTTTCATTTCAACGAAAACCATTGATCAATGCCTTATTAGAACGAAGTTTTAATTCCCCGATGTAACAACTCGCCGAAAACCAATTTAAAGATGTTTATTTCAACTACAGTTAGACAGACTATTCATTTTGTCAAATGTAACTGCAGTTGGACTATGATGGGTTATGTATGTATTTAAACTACACATTGAGTTGTGTAGCCTTCTGCTAATCCAGTATTTTTTTAGACAAATCATAAGCATAATATACACATCAACCCATAATTGTTGTCCCACTGCTGGGCTCGGGTCTCCTCTCACACAGAGATAGTTTAGGCCATCGTCTACCACGCTGGCCAAGTGCGGGTTGGCAGGCTTCACACACCTTTGAGAACATTACCTTTTGAGAATCATAAGCATAATATAATGTTTTAAAAAAAGCGTGTTAAAAATAATGATATTCGTGGTTAAAGAATGTATGTAAATGAAGTTATAAAAGGATGGCATTTGCATGATAGTCGCAGACAGATGGTCAATGAATGCACTAGGAATGTGTATGTTTTTAACCTTTTTGCGTTTGGGGTTTTCGACCGAATGTACCAGGCCGCCAGTAGTTCGAAGAGGTTGCATGCGCAGGTAAACGCAATTAAAGCGGCAGATGCGCGAACACGTGCGCCGGACGACGGGTCAGGTCGGGCGCTCACATTTACTGGACGATAAAGAAACACCTGGGTCGTTATGATGGCCGCTAGTGGCACGAAAGGTGTGATCCGTAATCTATGTACATAGTTCGTCTAGCCAGTTTCGTTTATTGAGCGCTTAAATCATTTAATGGTTTGGCCTAATTAGGTAACGGCTACATTTGAATAACGTTGTGGGTCAATTTGTAATAAAATAGAACAGTTATGTATTGATTTGAATTAATAAAGAAACTATTTCGGAATTCACTTTCATAAGCCGTTTATTCGCTAAATATATGACTATTTAAATTTCGTATAATGGTATCTAAAGACCTAAGATCAAAATTAATGGATTTTAGTTACCAGATATAATTAGATAGATAGAAGGTACCCTACAATGTCAAGTCTCATGAACTTTGAGATTAGATTTCGTCAGAATTGCTGAAGATTACATTTAAGTCGTTGGTGCGGTACAGTACACAACAAATCGACCTTCCCAGCAGCTGGTACCACACTCCGCCGGAGGTCTCGATGTCGTGTCGTTGACTTTGCTACCAGCTGTCCTTGCTTGCATATGGCAACTTAATATCCGAAAACTGGGCCACGTAGCTACCGTAGTACGAACATGTGGGACAAAACAGTTCGATAGCGGACTTTTAAATGTGTCAACGGGTCTTTTGTTAATATTTAAAATCATAATGTTAATTTAAAACTGACAAACGAGACATGTCACCGCAACCTTTAACGTCCGTGATACTTAAATCATCGCTGACGCGTTGCGGACCAAAAAAACTATAGAAACGTTTATTATAAATTCGTTCGTAAAGTCCTTTCGTAAGTCCCTTCCAGTATTCACTACGATTCAATTTTAAAAGTAAAGGTTCCATACATTGTATAACTATTATTATAAAAAACCCATTAAAATTGTTTCGGAATCTATTAGCAGGTTTCGCGTTATAAATAAGGGGACTTATCGTAGTTCACCGTACTGCTTTTACACATGGTGGAAATGTTAATAGCCAACGGTAGTGTCGGAAGTTGTAATACCCCTAAAGGCCCTGACAAGGCCACGTAAGTTGTTTAATGATAACCGGATTGGCAGCTTTACGTGACCTCTAAAGTTATAAATTTTGCCAATAGTAATAGTCGTAGTAGTCGTGACTATGAAATTAGAGACAACCTAATCATATTAACCCTACCTCTCCTGCACGTGGTGAACAACGGGGGACGTTATGGCGCTAGGTTTCTTCTGTCTGAGGTCGCTGCGCTATGAACTATCCAGCTTAATCCCAAAGAACTCATGGTAGTAGGATTTTGAACTTTCCCGACTTCCGTAGATTTTTAGCATCAACCGTGAAATATTTCAAAACATTCAGAGAGCCTTTTCATTATTGCCAAAAAATACATTCATTGTTAAGAACGAGTTTAATTAGCAGATGTATTAATTCTTATGGGAACTCATTGACCCTTAAGGATTTACGCGTGGGGCTTTAACTGGGTCAATAAGAATGGAAGGGTATCTCAACACCTAGGTAGGAGCTCGTAACACACAAAGAAGGTACAGCATTCTTTCATGGGCCTTGGTATACGTTTTTACAATAAAATCCCAAAATTAATACATGATTTACCTGTTGAAACTTTTAAGCGACGTGTAAAGACACAGCTTCTTGGTAAAGGATATTATAGTATAGATGAATATATAAATGATAAAGACGTCTGGAAATCTTAACGTTGCGCCCCGTTCCATTCAGGTTACACTCCCTTTGTAATGCTTTATATACATTTAAAAGATGTGCTGAGGAGTTTCTTTCGCCGTTTCTTCTCCTCAATG